>OY740772.1:24823115-25131115 GCA_963513935.1 Aphrophora alni | reverse complement strand
CATGTAATTCCTAGATTTCAAACAAATTGGTTGTGACTTTGTAACATACACACGTAATGTCACAATGTCGAGTTAAAACAGAATCCATTTTCGTGATCATTGAATTTATTGTTATGTACACTTTACAGTTACTGATTGGTCTAAATATTAACATCAAGTCGAGTTCTGCAATTGAGCAGTTACACACAAAATACACCTAAAATATTTCGTCAAATCATGTCGTTACATCTTAGTCACATCATGTCGGCCTATCATGAGTATTTATAATTTAATTTGATTTGTTAAAAAAAAACTGTTATTCTCCCACTCCACTAAATTTCGCTGGCAGATAAAAGAGAGAAAATATATATATTTTTTAATAATCAGTCTTTTATCCATAGGTTTCCAATCCCAATAAAAATAAAACATCTTGATGTTCAAACAATGTATTTATAATATACATTAAAGTTATTTTTAATATATTATACGTATTGATTTTCTCTTTTTAAAGATCAATTCCCATCAAAGACTGCATTGCAGCACAAAAGCGGCAATCGCAGAATAAAGCATTTATATAAAGAGTTGCGGAACTTGTAGGCTCAGAAACAGAAGAAAGTAAATAATTGCTTTCATAAGTTGGCTAAACTGTTTCCGAGTTTCAAAGAAACACTTTAACTCTTTGTCGTTTAACACTTTCATCTTTTGTGACTTTGTGACTGGTAATACTCAAGACGAGTGAAATTATATTTGTTTCCTTATAATTAATCTTCTGTTTAAATGAACTTTTATAGATAGGCGAATAAATTTATTAGAGAATTCCCTCTAAAAATATAGTCGTAGCCAACCTCGTAACAAAGTTTCATTAAAAAGTAGGGATCATATTACTTCTCCAAACGCGCACACGCGCAGACGCGCATTAACACATTGATACGCACATGATATTTTGAATCAGACTGTATATGAACGTTGTGAGGAAAAAATATCAATTGAAGATCGGAACCTCCGGTGTGAAGGTGAAGGTACATGCATGCTTAACTTTGTCCTGCATAGAGTGTCAATCTATAAGCATTAAGTCTGTGACTGAGGAATTATACTCAGGTAAATTGGATTTTAATTTTCCGTTACAACGAGACGCTTTTAGCAGAATTTTCAGTTTGGATAATAGGCAAACATAACAAGGAGCCATGACGAGAAAGTAGTTAGCCTGACGTCCACAACTCCTGAATCAGATGCGAGAAATGAGTTACTGTGTTATCATTACGCAGCTGCCAAGTTTTCGCTGTTAACAGATTCAGAATCTTGCGCCAAAAAACAACACAACGGCGACGGAGGTGCTACCCGAATGAGTAAAACTGTAAACATAGATGTTGTAGCTCACTAACATGATTTTATTTGCCTCGAAGATATTCAAGTCTCTACTGTACGACTACGCTTAGCTTTCCACTTATAATCCATCCTCAGGGACTCACTTTGGCTAGTATAACCTTGGCAATCCTGAGAGATCTAGTTGGATCTACACCATTTTCTCACACTCTTGGGTTAGATCACTCTCCATCATTTTTCCTATTAAGTCTTTCTTGACCAACTCTTGTTCTTTTCCAACCTTGACGCTATTAGAGTATTCGAGGACAAGGGGAGAAGGGGTCTTACTTTATATTTTTATAAGAGCAGAGAGCTTCTTTCTCTTTAATCAATAAGTCAAAAAAAGATAATTGCTATAAATATATTATTGATAAACCCACGGAATCATCACCAGCGATCACAATGTGCCGAAAGTTAAAGTCGCCGCTAGTAGAGTTCAAAATGTTTTGCGTTTGTTTCAGACGAAGTTCCTTCTGCTTCCTCCTTCGACAAGAAATTCACGAACATTCTCCACAAGGTCAAATTCTAACTCAAAATGGTTGTTCTTATTCCACAGGACACACGATCTTCCTGTATTTGAAGTCTATATTTAGTAAATGACTACATATATTCGAGTTGTTTATGGCCTGCGGGGACATGAGTGGTTCCATTGATTTTACATACAAAGTAAATAAATTCCATGTATGGTTTGAAGTTCAGATATTAGAGAATCTGCATTACTGCCATCAATCTTCCGGTAACTTCAAATACAGCATCCTCAAGGTAGGAATGTGTCTGGGGTGAAGAGGAAAAGAGGGGCCTCACACTGTGTTTGTTGCGTTTACTTCAGCGGTACAACCCCAATAAAAAAAATATAGACCTCAAATGCTTCTGTGTAAACGCGTACCTTACTTTCGTTTCTTTTATTGGGTGTAAATAAGAATCAAACGTTTACAAAAGTCTGTCACGAAGTTGTAACTTTAGAAATTAAATGTAGTTAAGCAGTCATTTGTGCACCTAGTTTTCTTGGAATGGATTGTACCGTCAAGTCAGGCCTTGGGAAGCAAGTAGAAGGGAGGACACGCCCCTTAAACCAGACACAATCTTAGTCTGAGGCTTCTGTACTATATTTCGTATTAGATGCTCTATCTCAGTTCACACTAGCGCACTCTGAACTGAACCCACAAAACTACAACTGTTCGACACACGTTATAAAGCCTCGAAATGTGGAACTCTTAGGTTTAAATTCAATGGCGGACTACGCCGACATGTTGCCACTACCTATATGTGGAAAAGTAATAAATTCAAGAACACAAAATGTTATAAATTCATTGTAAAATAAAATTCCTTACTAACGAATATAGTTTCTATTATTTAAGTAAAGAAGTCCACTATTTTTAAAAATACCGCCGGAGGACAATTTTGAAAGTTCACGGAAAATTCCCTCATTTAAAGTTATAGCTAAACTGATAGTTTTCAAGATTAGTGACACTTAACTCATTGCACCAAGTATGTTGTTCTTTTTTTTTCAAATTGTCAGTATGATATTTTGATATACTACTAATTCCACCAAATAGGCCAATCATAATTTCACGTACAGATGGTATGCAATATTGCTTTAGTCAGCTAACTTACGAAAACCGTAAACACTCCTGACATAATTCTAGTTTATGCAATAACCAGTATCCATTAAATCTCTAGTTTCATTGCGCCATTTTGATGTTTATGGGCAGCTTTCCTAAAGCCACTCAAAGCCGATTATAATTAAACCACAGTATAACCATTTAACTAGCTAAATGTGTACTGCACTAGATAATTAAGCCGTTTAATCTCTTTTAACGATTGCATTAAGGATTAAGGCTTTGATTGGCTGAGTAGACAGTTTTCTTTCATTACTGTAGATTTAATGCATTACGGGGATTGTCTCTTATATCTTAAACACAACATAAAGAAAACCGATATACCGATTGTAAAAGGAGAATTTATGTATAATGTATTAATATATTATGCAGAGGATCAAGTTGCACAAAATTTGATACATTTACAAACGGCCATTTCGAAATGTAATATCCCTCGTATCAAATATGACTAAAATCAAAATAAATTTTCGGTTAAACTTTTAAGGTAAAGCTGCAACTAAATGTGATGTGGAGCCGAAGTAAATTTGCCCGTGTGTGAATAGATAGAACAACCCCTGGCTATGACAAGAACGTGATTAAAATGCCCAGTGGTTGTTGGGAATGTTTATTTATTTTGTCGGTGGTGTTATATGTCTTTCAATCTCCAACGGTATCTTTCACAATCTCTATAAGGATAGGATAGGATAGGAAGATGAAATTTAGTATAGGCCTAGAGGAACCCTCTATAATATGCTCATAGAAAACCCTATTGAAATTTTTTTTAAATGGGTCAAGATAAAACTTAGACCCAAAACAGCTTTATCTTAAAAAACTCGACATCAATATGTTAAACCGTCACATAACTTTCTCTATGTTTCGTATAGGTGACGAATTAAAAAGACAAAAAAAAACTTTGAAATAAAATTTAATCAATTGAATGCTCATAAATTTGAGACCAATCACTAGCTTCCTCTTAAACAATTGTGTCCAATCGATAGACCTACCATACATTAAACTTGATTTTGTTTTCAAGACTTTTTTCCAATCTGATCACCTTTTCAGAAAAGTGACACAGAGAGCTTTTGGTTGGCATGGCAGCTAAATTCACAACATGTCTTAAGCTGCTATATTAAACCATTTTTTAAAAATTCTGTCCCTCCGTCCTTTTAACTGCGCAGTTTTGTCGCGCATTATCTTATAAACAGATGACATGATAAGTTTGTTGTTGGATGGGTATCTTAGAGCATGATTAAATTGCGATTCAAGAAGAAGGAATGAAATTAAAAGGAAGGTGAAACGTAATTGTCGTGCAATTAGCTAACATCGCACAAACTGTCCCATTCAGCAATCGAAATATAAATTAAACAAAACTAATATTCACCAAAAATGGCATTTCGGTAGTTGTCAATCAAAAAGTGAAATTGAAACATGGAAAGAAAATATATTTGAAGAAATATTTATAGGTTTTAATGAGAGCCTAAACCCGTTTAGCTTTTGTCATAAATATATCGTCAGAAAGTAGTATTCCATTAAAATCAAACTTTTAAAGATGGCTGCCAAGGTTCATTTTTGTTCATTGCCAATTTTTTTTTTTTTTACCGTAATTTTTTACTTGCAATTCTCACACAGTTATGGGTCAGTAATTTTCACACTTTACTAAGATTTGAATGATAGTAATTTGAAAGAGTATTTCACAACAGTCACGTGACCGATTTGTATATATATATATATATAATTGCCACTACGACTACCAATATTGTTTGGATCCTTAGAGGTAAAATTGTGCCTATTTTTGTAGTTTTTTTTATGGAAGCTACTCTAAAAATATGTAATTAACAATATATAAAGGTCCGCGGTATAGCCAAAATATACCCACAAAAAAAATTAAAATCGATCTATGCGTTAGAGCTGTAAAGCCTGCACAAACGACAGACAGGTATAATTCTAAAATAATTTTTGGACACTCAGAGGACCTCAAAGATTGAGATTCTTCGACCACATAACTTTCTCTATACGTTGTGTATGTGAGAACGTAATAATATAAGAGTAGTGTGAATTATATTTTGAATTCTGATGTTTGCTAGATGTTACATGGACAAATTAATTTTGAATAAAAGAGCTAGAAATCATGAACAATTTATAATGTTGGTCTGGTTAACATTAAACTGAAAAATGTAGGCTATGTACTTTGGAGCTTGAATTTGACATTGGTTTGTTTAAACCTGGTCCAAAATTAAACATAACCAAACATTTTTTTTGGGAGATTAATTTTTTAACATTTTAAAAATTCTAATTTTTAAGTCTTTCAGATCAATTTTCTGTGTATGGAGCTAATTTAAAAAAAAATTTAAGTTTGAATTTGGCATAGTTTTTTTATGCTGTTAATTTGAAATGCATATGCGTGCAAGATCAACAACTGTATGTTTAATTTTGGAACTTTATATAAAGATGTACAACACTTTTGTAACGTTTGTGTCTTTAACTTATATATAACTAATTATACGATATAATGGAATATAAAACGAAAACCGCTAATGAAATCTCAGCTTCTACTCTCCGCCGCTTCGTCTTATGTTGTAATATATCTCCCGTATTATAGAAAACAATCTGTTACCATAGCAACGGGCAAATCATTAATACTGTGAAATCAGTGGTTCAAGTGCTTCTCACACGAAGCTATTTCAGAGGATCCTGTATAGGTTTGTGGAAAATGTGTTGAAATCCATTGACAATTATTATTACATTTCCTATACTCGCGTTAAAGGCTTTTCTCAAGGCATTTTCTAATTTGTTAGAGTTACTCGGCATTCAAATTTCTAAAAGTCGGTACGAATCTATTCAAAACTCTTCCCAAAACCAAACAAAAATGATCTGAAACTAAACGTATTTGGTAGTTGTTAATCAAAAAGTGAAAAATGATCCATGGACTCCGAAAGCATGGACAGTTAACAACAATTATGAAAATTGTATAATGAAAAAACATTTACATATTTCAATAAGAACTTGAAGCTGGCTTAGTTTCTTCCATAAACTTGTCCATAATTCTTATTTGATTAATCGGCGGTAAGGGGTTTTTTTGTAATTATTCCTGAACTACAATATATTTTACTCGTGAATTTTCGTACAGATTTGGATAATTAATTTTCAAAATGCTGTAAAAATTTTAATAAAATCAATAAAAGTGCAAAATTTGATCAAAATCTATAGAGCTGTAAATATGGTTTTATGGCAACTACCAAATAAATGAAAAAATAATATCCCAAGATTTGGTCAAATTCGTCCACACCGAATTATATATAAATAATAGAATTTCTTATGGAAAAAAGTATGTTTAGACGTTGTCAAGTTTTTTAATTGAATTTTTCCCCCCATATTAGTTTTCTCTTATTTTATTTTTTAATGGAAAAAATATATAAAGAGGTTTTATGTAAAGTTTTTAAAGTTGAATTTTCCCCCCCATATTAGTTTTCTCTTATGTATTTCTTATGGGAAAAAGGGTATAAGTTGAATTTTTTCCCTCATTTTAGTATTCTTTTATGAATTTCTTATGGAGAATATATATATTTCGGAGGTTTTTGTGTCAAATTTTATTTAGTTGGATTTGTCACCTTTTTTAGTCATATCTTATGTATTTTTTATGGGAAAAAGTATATATATATATATATATAATATATATATATATAGACTTTTTTCAAGTTTGATTTATGGTTTTTGATATGTTTACTTAATCCATCTTTGTAACACTCGAACTTTCAAGGAAGAGTTTAGTGAAGAAGGCACCTGCAAGTCCTGTAAAGACGGTATGTATGAATTAATTTTAAATGCTTTCTATAAATTTAGAATAAAGTAACGTAATATCCGAACATTTTGATGTAAATGATACACCTAAAAATAAAACTAGAATCTAATCTGAGTTTTTAAGTTTTTAGAATCTTTCTTTTTTTTCCTTTTTTTTTTTTTTTAGTTCCTACTATTTATGTAATATGAAACAAGATGACAAAAATTATATTCCGGTTTTGCGTGATATATCCATTTTTAAAAACTGACTTTGAATAATGTGTTTTTATTACAATAACTTCCACCATTTGTTTATGCACTGAAACAAAAGGTTGAACGTTTGATACTCATAATGTAAAGATAGCCTATATATTTTCTCCAAATTTGGTGAAGATCTGGTGATTTTTTACCGCATTTGTTGCATTGTTAGTGAAATAAAATCTTAAATCCAGAAATTCGACTTTTTTGAGCTTAGGAAGTAGTCTTAACGTTACTATATCCTACCATTTCGATAGTCTCTTCATTTCCGAGTATATTCATTTTGTTTTCAAATTTTCTACGACCCACAGTGTCGGAGATATTTAAAAAATAGTGTAGCGATGCACTCTAAATGCACTTTTGTAGCAAAGCGCCAGTCCGTTTTTGCTAATTTTCTTTTCGATTTCCCACTCAGTTGCATGTATAAAAAGAAAAAGAAAAAAAAATTCAACTTCTCACTTACAACACTTTTATATTCTGATTTATCTTTTCTTGTATAACTTTGAAATTTTGGTATCGTTCAAGTTATGTGATAGGTCAAAACTTGATATCGAGTTTATATCGAAAGTACCCTGATTCCAATAAAGTATGTTTTTTGAAATGACGTCTGTCTCCCTTTTATATGAGCAGTGCTCTACTGCCCCAATGCAATGATCCATATTAATTACATTTGGTTAGCACATTTCAGCCTTATCTTGGGAAATTTTCTTCATTTGTTTGATACTAAAAATTTTGAGTAGTTCACATAAGAAACAGTAAAATTACAATTTTCTCAAAATCGGCTTTTGATTAACGATTTTGATTACGTTTTTGCTAAAGTGTAGCCTTTAAAACAAACAAAACATATTCGTAGCCATTTCGTTCACATTTTCTGTGAAAAAAAGGAAAACATTTTACGGTTCAGAAATGATTTATAAAATACAAAAATTAATATTAAGAGTTATAATTAAAAGTTTGACGATCTAAAGATGTGTTTACGGCACAAGCAAAGCAAGTTTAGCCCTATAATTATTTATTTTTTTAAAGACGCTATCCATGGATTATTTTCACAATTTTATTAACAACTAACGACATGAATTTTTGGCGACGAAAAGTATGGCTGAGTGAAAACGTTTGTGCCATCATTTGCACAGTTTATTTATTTTTGTAAAAGTATGTGGGGAATGTTTGTGTACAATTTATTTTAACCTTATTCCAGGCGTGATTTCATTTATACGGATCTAAATCAAAGAGTCGTGTCCTCTTTTAACTTCGTATATCTCTATTTATATCAACAATCGATCTATCCAATCTCTATTAATATCAACAATCGATATGCAACGAGCTAGTTCACTATGTTATTTTTCCCAAACGATTGTCACCTGTTGTACTGTAAAAATCAAACATAATCTCTGATGTATTTAAATTCGGCACACGTTTTGATTTCATTTAAATAACTGGAAAAATCGAGAAATTAAACACAGCTATTATTAATGCCGTATTTATGATTAAATGACATAATCCGTGGCATAAAAACCGCCATAGTTAACAATATTTTAAGTGATTTTCTTTCCTTGGTAATAATTTACATTATTGTTTAAATTCTAAAGAACCACACATGTTTATGTATAAAATACAATTCATCACATAAATTACAAATTTGTCTAAAACACTTGTTTACTAACCCTCGTAATTTTATACAGTATATAAATACTTTGTTGTCGTCAGCTAGACCCTAACGGGCCTTGGAGATGTGGATATCAAGGCTTTGCATCGACCCTGAAATTGTACCTAAATGAAGGAACCTTCATTCGCTACGCTTGTGTTCCCAAATCGGCCACTGTGTAGGTCTTTTCTCTGTTGCAGTTTATTGAGTCTACTGTCCAATCTCTTACTTTAAATTGGATGCCTCTAAGTTTTTCTTTGTTGCAGTTTATTGAGTCTACTGTCCAATCTCTTACTTTAAATTGGATGCCTCTAAGTTTTTCTTTGTTGCAGTTTATTGAGTCTACTGTCCAATCTCTTACTTTAAATTGGATGCCTCTAAGTTTTTCTTTGTTGCAGTTTATTGAGTCTACTGTCCAATCTCTTACTTTAAATTGTATGCCTCTAAGTTTTTCTCTGTTGCAGTTTATTGAGTCTACTGTCCAATCTCTTACTCTAAATTGGATGCCTCTAAGTTTTTCTCTGTTGCAGTTTATTGAGTCTACTGTCCAATCTCTTACTTTAAATTGGATGCCTCTAAGTTTTTCTTTGTTGCAGTTTATTGAGTCTACTGTCCAATCTCTTACTTTAAATTGTATGCCTCTAAGTTTTTCTTTGTTGCAGTTTATTGAGTCTACTGTCCAATCTCTTACTTTAAATTGTATGCCTCTAAGTTTTTCTCTGTTGCAGTTTATTGAGTCTACTGTCCAATCTCTTACTCTAAATTGGATGCCTCTAAGTTTTTCTTTGTTGCAGTTTATTGAGTCTACTGTCCAATCTCTTACTTTAAATTGGATGCCTCTAAGTTTTTCTTTGTTGCAGTTTATTGAGTCTACTGTCCAATCTCTTACTTTAAATTGGATGCCTCTAAGTTTTTCTTTGTTGCAGTTTATTGAGTCTACTGTCCAATCTCTTACTTTAAATTGTATGCCTCTAAGTTTTTCTCTGTTGCAGTTTATTGAGTCTACTGTCCAATCTCTTACATTAAATTGTATGCCTCTAAGTTTTTCTCTGTTGCAGTTTATTGAGTCTACTGTCCAATCTCTTACTTTAAATTGGATGCCTCTAAGTTTTTCTTTGTTGCAGTTTATTGAGTCTACTGTCCAATCTCTTACTTTAAATTGGATGCCTCTAAGTTTTTCTTTGTTGCAGTTTATTGAGTCTACTGTCCAATCTCTTACTTTAAATTGTATGCCTCTAAGTTTTTCTCTGTTGCAGTTTATTGAGTCTACTGTCCAATCTCTTACTTTAAATTGTATGCCTCTAAGTTTTTCTCTGTTGCAGTTTATTGAGTCTACTGTCCAATCTCTTACTCTAAATTGGATGCCTCTAAGTTTTTCTCTGTTGCAGTTTATTGAGTCTACTGTCCAATCTCTTACTTTAAATTGGATGCCTCTAAGTTTTTCTTTGTTGCAGTTTATTGAGTCTACTGTCCAATCTCTTACTTTAAATTGGATGCCTCTAAGTTTTTCTTTGTTGCAGTTTATTGAGTCTACTGTCCAATCTCTTACTTTAAATTGTATGCCTCTAAGTTTTTCTCTGTTGCAGTTTATTGAGTCTACTGTCCAATCTCTTACTCTAAATTGGATGCCTCTAAGTTTTTCTTTGTTGCAGTTTATTGAGTCTACTGTCCAATCTCTTACTTTAAATTGGATGCCTCTAAGTTTTTCTTTGTTGCAGTTTATTGAGTCTACTGTCCAATCTCTTACTTTAAATTGGATGCCTCTAAGTTTTTCTTTGTTGCAGTTTATTGAGTCTACTGTCCAATCTCTTACTTTAAATTGTATGCCTCTAAGTTTTTCTCTGTTGCAGTTTATTGAGTCTACTGTCCAATCTCTTACATTAAATTGTATGCCTCTAAGTTTTTCTCTGTTGCAGTTTATTGAGTCTACTGTCCAATCTCTTACTTTAAATTGGATGCCTCTAAGTTTTTCTTTGTTGCAGTTTATTGAGTCTACTGTCCAATCTCTTACTTTAAATTGTATGCCTCTAAGTTTTTCTCTGTTGCAGTTTATTGAGTCTACTGTCCAATCTCTTACATTAAATTGTATGCCTTTATTTTCGCTACGAACTTTGTTCAAATAAAATTTCATAAAAAAAACTAAATGTGATTAATTATGTTGAGCAATTGTTAAGGCTGACTTGCAAAATATGAAAACAAACAAAAAAAAAAAAAGAATTAAAACGATAGAATCTGAAACCATACGTACAGTGCTATATTTAATCAAACAATAAGTTACTCGTTCTTTGACTAAATTGTTCGACTTTGAAAAATGAAACTTTACCTCTGTCGTTAGGGAGAATGAAATTGAAATTTACATTTCACCGTGAATTTCAAAAGAGCGTTCATTAAAAACAATGCGTCAGCGAAATCAAATTTCTCTTCCATTTGTAAAACATTTTGCAACAAGATCTGTCTTTCTTTCATTTCAAACTCTATACTGATACGATTGTTTATGTCAAGGAGTATTGCTTGTTCAAACACAATGACTTATTTACTTTCTTATTCTTCCATGTTTCATGTCTTGGGCATTTTTTCGCCTGTTACAGGACTTATCGTTTTCTTGATCGACCCAAACTTCTTCCGATTTGATGTCCTTTACAAAGGCAATCTTTCTTCGTGTGTGTTCATTTTATTTAATTTGATACGCTTTTCTTTCTTGCATTTAAGCTATATTACCTTCACACATCCTCATTTCACATTCTATCCAACTTTATAAATCCTTTTATTCTTCTAAATCTAATGTAGTGCGTTTGTATTCGGGTTTCTTGTTTCTATGTGATCGTCCAAACTTCGATTCAATATCTTTTTATTTGTACTCCAATCGTGTTACAGAACTATGAGTTCTCTTGTTTTATTCTTGAAAGGTCATATACTACTAAATTTAGGCAAAATAAGGTATTTGACAGTAATATTTAAACTTGATACCGGGGGAAATAAGTTAAGCTAAAATGGGCCTAATCAATATGCATGCCTTTACCATTTCAGGTCTAAATTCCCTTATTCCCCTCATACCAAACAGCACTCTAGGTAATCAGCTACTAATGAAAATAAATTAAATAATTCAGAGCACTAGGCTGAGTTCTGTCGAGTTACTCCCCCCCTTTCTACTCTGTCTCATCTTGCAGCTACACCCGAAAACACAGCGGCTAACCTCCAAAGAGTTCGCTCATATCCGTGACAGATAGCTCCTCTAACTCTGCGGCTAAACTGTAAAGAGACGTCCGATCATAAATCCCGTTCTTACAAGGTGTTCCGACCGCAGAGGCTGATTAATTCTTGATTCCAGTCTCCGAAAATTATAACCTTGACACAAATTTATTCAATATAGTTGCTCACCTCATTTTTTAATATTATGAATATGGTTTAATTGGATATTTACCTATTTTTTGTACATAAAATCTAATACATGTTTTTCGTGAGTATAAATTTTGTTCAAAAAGTAATCTCAACTTTAATTAAACTCGATTTATGCTCAGGTAGCGTAACAAGTTCAGGCCATCTTTAAATACATATTTATTTAAGAAACGGCGTTTATGGATTAATTTCAATTTCTGACTGAAAACTATTTCGAACTAACATTGTCGTGACGAAAAGTTTTGTTTTTTATATATTTTTTGAGATTGATGAGTGATGTGGCGTGTGCAATATTTTTGCACTGTTTACAAAATTAAATGGTTTAAAATTTCTAAAAAATTTAAGGTTTTCTTGGAACATATATAAGCATATAATAATTCATTCTCAACAGTTTGCCAATCTACAAATGAATACCAGGATCAAAGTTGACGAGAAAACAGTCGAGCAAATAATACAAACATAAACTCTCTAATATTGCAGTATGATCTACATACTTTCTCCTTCACATAAAGTGATATTACTTGTAAACCGACATAGCAGGAACATCTGACACTATAACCTGTTATTACTTACTTTTTATAGCGTGATCTGACGTTGTACGGGTGTGGCAGGACATGAAACCAGGGATACATACACTGCAATTAGTCTTAACGTGCTAGTCACGCGTGTAATCTGATTAATGGCCGTTGTTGATTGCTTTTCAAATAACCTGTAATTATAGTTTAATGGTTAGCGAATCAATAGAAACAAATTGTTTTTTTTCTTATATGGAGTCGTCAAAAAAGAGTGAACGCACTTTCTTAAATACACATACTCAAAATTTAGGAGTAGTTGTTATAAATATAAAATATCGACCAGTCTGTAACGATTTTATTTACCTTCCGATAAAGTGTAGAGTCCTACAATACAACACTGGTTCCCATTTCATAAAAAAATCCAGTTCGGAGGTATTGGTAATGAAGTTAAAAAACCTGAACGTCTCGTAGCTTCTAATATTTTAAAATCTATTCAAGCCTATCCAAATATTAGATAATTTACAGATTTTATATCCTACACCGATCTTTCAAACGGCACAGGAAAGAAACAGTTCATGAATAAATTGCTACCTAACTACATTTTGAGTTATTCAATAAAATGGGCGAGGGGTCATGAAAGTATACCCATATTCCAAAATAAAAACTATACGGAACGGTTCAATCGTAATCAAGTAATAATGTATGGCATTCAATCACACAGAAACAACAAAATTAAGATGTATGAGTATTCCTTCCACAGAGTAGAAGGATCCAGACAACAGAAGGCTGTGTTTAAAGTCGTTTAGTTTTGCAACCTTTTTATACTTCGAAGAGTCTGATTAACCTGCACCTGCTTGTGAAGGAAGTTTATATGCTACGGTTATAAGATTGTTCTCGAAAATAATAGGTCATTATTAAAATAAAACCAAAATTAAGTTACAGTTTTAAAGCGTTTCCTAAGATAATAGAATTTGAAATAAAATTGACATAAAGAGCTCAAATTGAATTATTGTAGTTGCAACATTTTCAAGTCATTTTTTTTACGGTTCAGGTTCCAATTTTACAAAAACATTATCATTTTACAAATTTCTAACCGGATTTATCTTATTATCATACTGCTTTCTAATGCTTAAAATTTGTCTGAATAAATGCTTAGTTTTCTATTATGGCTGGCTAAAAATTTCATAATTTAAAAGAACTACTACTATCACCTAAACGGTTGAATATTAAAAAATAATATATATATATATATATTAAAGGTTATGATATCTGTAATCATGTAATAAAAGTATAGAATTTCAATAGTAACTTTTGAGTTACACCTATTGGTGAACTGTATTTTGGGCGTGGGAAATGAAGTTGTAACCAAAGACATTTACACTGTTTGACAAATAGTTGTATCTGAATTTAATATCCCACTGTTAATCATTCCAACCTTTTATGGTATTTTTGTAACACTGTTTACATTGGAAATACATTACCAATTAAACCTAGATATACATTATACTAATTACATTATAATCGATAATGCATTGCTTTGGGAACGTGCAGTAATACAAGTGCCAGACATTTTAAACATGTGAAGCCTTTTCCCCCAGCCTTAAACACCCCCCCCCCCCACTATACTAATATCCTACTTTCTTTTTCTTGAGAGGTCAGGTTCGCAAATTACAATTTTAACAATAACTTCGCTGTTGGTCATTTAAAAGAGGTGGTACCATTAGATGTAGATTTGAAACCTGTAAATGTTTACCTAATTTATACAATTTCAATGACACGTAATATATACAAGACATTTTTAAATAGCAGCCATTTTGACATTTAAGATTTGTTCGGAATTTAAATGGGTTCTACATGTGAACACTATAGTTCCGTATACCAAATTTCATGTTCCTATCTTATTTTGTAGCCAGGTACAAGCGTCGAAAATAGTTTTTCAGTATTTTGAGGCTATGAAACGTAAATATCAGTCAAAACACAGTGATAGATTTTTTCCAATTACCAAACTTACTGTATACTTCTTATATAGAGGGCAAATAAAATTTGTAAGGACCTAAATAAATAAAAAAGAAATCTTGTTTCTATATTTAACAACGATTTATTTACGCAGTCAGCTGTAACTGCGTAAAAACTAGTAAAACCCATCGACAAAATATCAAATGCTCTTTTAAAACAGGCTCTTACTTCGTTCAGTTAATAAAGTATTATCAATGAATAACTTAATCAAACCTACTAATGCTACATTACCAAATAGGCTTAGTATAAATATATCACCAACTAATATTACTTTATCTATATTGTATTAATAACATAGGCGTAATCCAGATAAAGAATTTTCCACACTACACAAACCATATGAAGGCTTAATCTATACACAATTTTACAGATAAACATAACAGACAAATTCGTAATACAAGTAATAATATAAACATTATGTTGAGACTATATTCCTGTCAAAGTTGTATTTCACACACGTAATATAATGTTCAAGTCGTCATAAACAGTGCCCATAAAACCGCCATATGTTCTCTGTGTAATTCCCAGAAATCGGTCGTAACCTAACGCACATAAACAATGAAAATAATTGATCAATAAAAGTGAATGTTTAGCTATTGTTTGGGATTCGATTATATCGTTTACAGTGTTATTAGTTCAAAGTGTTGAACATTTTGAAAGAGATAAGCATTCGAGAAAGGGGGTCTTTAAATTCCTACTTTTGACACGGTTTTTGCATTGCGTGTTTTTTTAAATTTTATGTTTCTTTTAGTTTGTAACCGACATTTAACATTACAAAAAAAAACTTTTTCGTTTCCGACTTTTACAAGATTATATCGAGAAAAATAAACAAACTCGGAGGATGTAAGGAAGCTTGTATATATTATCACAGAACCCGATTTTCATGCCGTTTTATACTATTTTATTTCGTGGTAAGGTAATGGATCTAGAATCCCTATTCAATTTTCCTACAAAGTTAGTATATAGAGAAAATTTTGGCAAAAAACTGATGTTGAATACATTGGGGATGTGTTAATTTGAATCCAAATGTGTTAATTTGGACCGATGTTATCAAATTTGGTATATTGGCATATCGTGGTCATATATATATTTTTTTATTACCCAAAATCAGCTCCACCAATTTTGTTCAAAATTTAGTGAAATGTGAATCTTAATGACCCAAACCCGCGTGAAAAATCTCAATGAACAATTCTTACGGTTCAGGAATAATCGACACAAAAACAAAATGAACCTTAACCCCGTCATTAAAAGCACTACTTATATCAAATATGAATTACACTGGTGGTGTGTTTATGTCACATAAGTTTATATCAAATATGAATTACACTGGTGTTGTGTTTATGTCACATAAGTTGATAACAAATATGAATTACACTGGTGGTATGTTTATGTCACATAAGTTTATATCAAATTTTAATTATATTGGGGTTGTGTTTATGTCACATAAGTTTATATCAAATATGAATTACACTGGTGGTGTGTTCATGTCACATAAGTTTATATCAAATTTGAATTACACTGGTGTTGTGTTTATGTCGCATAAGTTTATATAAAATATGAATTACACTGGTGGTGTGTTTATGTCACATAAGTTTATAAATATATTTTCAAAGATGATATCCATTGTTCATATTCAATTTTTCGGTGACGATTAGTTCCGTTTGGTTACTTTCTATTTACCTGTGGGGATAATCGAGTAGGAATATTTGTGTAATCTTTTTGCGATTTTTATTAATTCTAAAACAAAATTCATATTCTCACAAAGTTATGAAGATATAATACGAAATACACGAGTAAATGAAATCAGAAATGAAAAAGATTACACTTAACAAAACTAATTAATTAGAATAACAATAAAATAATATGATTTTTTTTAAGTTGTCCAAATTATCTAGAAAGATTACAATTTTTTTTTCTGTTGTGGAACATATTGATATGTTTCCCACTTTTTGATAACAAAAATATATTAAAAACTTTATCAAAATCTCAC
The DNA here is from genome assembly GCA_963513935.1 of Aphrophora alni. NCBI lineage: Eukaryota > Metazoa > Arthropoda > Insecta > Hemiptera > Aphrophoridae > Aphrophora > Aphrophora alni. Next base: position 25,114,579 of record OY740772.1, on the reverse strand, counting down.
AAGGGAAAAATACGCATTAAAATATAAGTGTAGGGCCTTTGTAATAAATATATAACTGAGGTCAGAAGACGCAGTAAAATTATCGACATGAGTTTTCCCAAAGTATAAAACATTCGGAGCTGCACGAATACTTCTAAAATGTTGTTAAAAATTTTAGAAACATTTTGAACTTGAGTGTTATTCTTACTTACACGGCCCCAATTTTTGTATTTGGGTATTGTAACAACTAATACAACATCAAAAACAACATAGCCTCTTTTCATGAATTAAAAACTTGTCCTTACTATTTTAGTGAGAATAATGGGGAGGGGGGAATGGTGGACAAAAGTTAACGGTTTTTCGTGTGTAAATAAATTTTTTATTTTAAACCAACAATGAATTTTATATAAAATCTATTTATTTACAAAATATTAAGAACACAAAAAACAGATATTCACTAAACATCTTGGATCAACTGTAATGTTTCATAAAATTGAGAAGGCATTAAGGCAACCTACATCTTTTCAGGTTAATAGCCCTGAGCTAAAATGAGACAAAGCACTGAAAGGCCAAATAGCCGACTTTTACGACAAACTCCGCCAACAAATCCATATAAATTACAATCTATTAACTTCTTTTCCTACATAAATACAGTTACTCTTAGCAAATTACTACTATAGTTGGGGTGAGTGGACAGCTTCGCATTTCCACGAAAGAAACAATAGCTACAATTTAGCATTTCGCTAAAATATATTAACTTTTTTAAATCCAATTAAACTTAGGAAATTTGTCTCCATATGGACTCCTCGTCCGTAAGTGAAGACGAGTTGAGTTTAACCACAGGTTATTAATTTATATTTTTTAAATTTTTAATTTAAACCAAATTTATAATACAAAAATAATTATATAATTTATTTAAAAAATAAATGACTACAGGAAAACTAAATATATATATATATATATACACATACATACATACACACACATACAAATACATATTTACAAGACACGTCCAAAAATGTCGATTTGGGAGTAGTCAGTAAAAACACTAAAAACATCGTCTATTGAACTGTTTATAAAAACATAGTTTCTAAAATTAGCTGTGTCAATGTCATTTAAATTTTAGGTTACCTAAACCATTGAGCCAAATGAAAAGTAAAAGAAAATCACAGTTCAGGAATAGTTGGTAACAAACCCAAATGAGCCTTCCCCGACGCCAGTAAAAATTAAATTTCAATCATTAAACATAGTAACAAGATTTTTATTATGAGCCAGTTTTTCGAACTAATTTATCTCCCATAAGAAATTCAGTAATAAAGAAATAATTTTTTCTCTCACGTAGTACTGAACCCCTCGAAAGCTCACTTTAGTGAGTAGGAGCTTAACAATTTGTAGGTACCCTAACTCTAACTGGATGTACAATCTGTAGGTACCCTAACTCTAACTGGATGTACAATCTGTAGGTACCCTAACTCTAACTGGATGTACAATCTGTAGGTACCCTAACTCTAACTGGATGTACAATCTGTAGGTACCCTAACTCTAACTGGATGTACAATCTGTAGGTACCCTAACTCTAACTGGATGTACAATCTGTAGGTACCCTAACTCTAACTGGATGTACAATCTGTAGGTACCCTAACTCTAACTGGATATACAATCTGTAGGTACCCTAACTCTAACTGGATATACAATCTGTAGGTACCCTAACTCTAACTGGATGTACAATCTGTAGGTACCCTAACTCTAACTGGATGTACAATCTGTAGGTACCCTAACTCTAACTGGATGTACAATCAGTAGGTACCCTAACTCTAACTGGATGTACAATCTGTAGGTACCCTAACTCTAACTGGATGTACAATCTGTAGGTACCCTAACTCTAACTGGATGTACAATCTGTAGGTACCCTAACTCTAACTGGATGTACACTTTGTTCATATAGTCTTGAGGTAGATCCTTCTTTCTCATCTTTCCTATTGGGTCTCGTTTGACCATCTGAGTTTCCATTCCGACCCTGATGCTATTAAAGTATTCTAGAGATAAGAGTATTCTTTTCTTCATTGTTCTACCGAGAAGTTTTTAACCTTATAATAGCAAAAGAAAACAAAGTAGTAGGTACATTTGTGGAGTAGAGGAACTATTACTGTTTTTGGTTTTCTGTATGAGATAGTTAGTGCAATATTTGTGCACTTTGTAATATTGTATTTATTTATCTCCTTATTTTCGCTCTATATTAGACAGTTAAACAGTAAACTAGTTGACCCAAATCACTAAACTAGAGATGAGTTATGGTAGTTACTCTGTCAGCCATTTTCATTTCATGAACAATTTAACTCGAGTTTTATAATTCGGCTAAAATTAACGTGCCATTTAACACAGCGGCCTGCAAAGAATGTGACTAAATTTAAATTTATTGTCTCAGCTGTTACAAATAGCACATTTATGGCGAGGCATGTGAAGTTGTGTACATACGTGCTGGCGCGATGCATCCAAGATTAACAAGAACACAGACCTATGTGCAAGTCATGTGCGAGTAATAAAATTGTAAAACTATTTATCTTTATTTAACTCTAAAACAAGACAGAAATGTAATTCGAAAATTTCTGATGCCCTTTATTTTAAAATAAAGTTGAATATATTCATCTTAGGATTACCTTTTTGGTATTGTTTGTGTGTCCACTCTATCACAACGATATTGGTTAGCGAACAATTTTGATCAATTTTGTTCGAATAACCTCTAAGAACCCTTAAAAACGTATTGGTCGTCATTTCTCATAAAATGCTGGTTCGTGAATTATCGTTAAAACACCAAGAAAAGACATAATTTCTCAAAGTCGGCTCTAATGATTTCGTTCAAATTTTTGTAAAATGTGAAGAATAATGATCCGAATCACCAGCCAAAATCGCAAGTAAAAAATTATTTCAATTTAAGAACGCTCGGTAAAAAATCAAAATCAAATATTTATGGCATTCATTTAAAAGCTCGATTTTGATACGCTTTGGACGCATGGGTGGTACCGAACTGGTCCGATGGTCAAAATATTCCAATTATATTTTTGTTGCTTAGGGAAGGGTCACGGTCGAACAGGTCCGATGGTTAGAAAGCGGACCGATGGTATAATATATGAGCGGACGATAAGGCTTCTTCGATTTAGCGAGCACATCGAGTTCAAGAAGAGTTTTATTTATATTTGTTTAACCTAACCTAACCTATCCTAACCTAACCTATATGCCGTCCCACCAGTTCGACCTCACCCCCACGCGAACCCTCGGACCAGTTCGATCTCTCTAGTTGGAGGATTAACAAATTCCTTTGACCATCGGACCAATTCGACAACACCCGGACGCGTTTTAGGTACAAACGAAACAAATTTAACCCCATTTAAATAAATAAATAACTATTTTTATGAAGAGGGTATCCTTTTTCATTTTTTAACTGACAATTAACGAAATGACAATTTTCATACCAAATAGTTATAGTTGTTTGGTTTTAGGATGGATGAGTGAGGAAATATGTACAATGTTTTGTCACAATGCCGCCGAGGCTATTTACTCGTCTATATGATGGAATCACGAAGAGTGGATCGATCGACAACTGTGCTGTAATGTCAAGAGAACATGTCAAGTGGACACAGGGTACCTTTTGATTTTATTGTTTTTACCAATTGTGGCATGGGTTGACATAAACTAGCTCGTCTATCTGCTAATTGATCTGTCAAATCCGAACCACAAATCAGTGTAAACGTAAAGTTTTAATTTAAAATCGCGGTTATTTTAACTTTTAATAAAATTTATTTTCAGGAAGTGCAATGCGGAAGTACTTTTTAGTGAAAAAAACATATTTTTCCTAAATATCTAATTTGTAACTTGAAAGATATTGGTAAATGTTATTTAATATTATTTTTCCTCCCAAGTAAAATTTAGTTGCACAAAATGCAAAGCTTGTAGAGGAGGTATACGTTAGTTTTAATATAAGCAGTAACACTGCGAAGACTTTTTCACGTGTTATATAATATTCACTTAATATAATATCTTATATTAGGGAATTATAATATACTCAAGCATAACTGTTGAAACCTGAATCTGTGACATGTCTAGAAATCCCATCAATGAGAATACTGTTTACCAAATAGTAAAAGTTCGAGGAGTTGCTTTTTAATTTTTCAATTAAACGTAATATAAAGAAAATTATGTGATGGGTCAAAAAATTGATGTCGAGTATCTGCATCAGTTTTAAGTTCTTCTGAGCTCAAAAAGTGATTTATAGAATGATACCTCTGTCTGTTTGTATGTCAGTGCTCTACAGCTTAAACGAGTCGACCGATTTTAATCAAATTTGTAATATTGACAGATTTTTTCCACATTTCAAGATTTTAAACTTTTTTATTGATAACTAAAAAATTGGGATAACTGCTTTAAGAAAAAAACTATTTTATCACAATCGGTCTCTAATGATTTCATTCAAATTTTAATGAAATGTTTATTAATAACCAAAACTCGTGTGCAAAATCCCAAATAAACATATGTTAAGATTCGAATATAACTGGGAAAATTTAATTTTAACCAAAATACTGATTACGTATATGAACTAGTGAAGCTAGTTTAGAAATTTTATTTCAATATTTTGTCCAAAGACGGCATCCATGGTTTTGTTCACATTTTGACTGACCACTACAGAACTGACATTTTTGATAATTAATAGATTTGGTTTTTTTTTGTAGAATGAGATAGTTTATGCAATATTTTTGCACAAATTATGCTGGTTTTTTCTGATTTGTTTTATGGCTCGCTGAACTCATTCGTTAACTAGTATATTCGGTTTGTAACTTTCAAATAGCTTTAGTTTGCAACGTTTTTCTTTAGTTTTTTCTATTTTAGGGCCTTAAACGAGTCTATAATAAATCTTGTATGCCGTTTGTAGATAATAAGATCAAACTGAAGTCGAAAAATCATAGATGATTTAAAAAATGATAATTAATTAGTTTTTCATCAATGGACGCAGAGTTAATTAAAATGTAATGAAAAATGATTTCTGAATAATATTTATTAACACACTTAGAAACATGACAGTGCCATAATTGGGAAAGGCGCATTTCCAAAAGATTATTTCGTAGATATAGATCGAGACAAAAATAGTCAACCTTTCATCTGAAGTAAAGATTGCTTATGCCATTTTATAACACATTTTTTAATCAGATAATTGACATTTTTGAGTTTTTAATTTTAGAGATATTTCTGAAATTAATAGTTTCGAAATAACTTCATAGTTACATTTTATAAAAATATTGTTGGTTCTATTACCAATATAAATTAATCTTAAAGACAGGGGAGGTCTTGTTTTAACTCGATTATTTGGCATTTCATCTTCATGGTTATGTATTTGTTACGCGATTACGATCAAACACGCTTTCTTTTCACCTACTCTAGAAACTTAAATTGAATTGCATTTCAAACACATGTTTAGACTTCAGGAACTTCAAAATGGATATTAAAGATTTAACATCGACGTAGGTTACCATGACAAAAATACTAAAACGTGAGAATGAATATTACTAATGTTGAAAATCATAATACTGGAATTTTAAGACACATGATTTGGTACGATGGGTTAATTCCGGGAAGAGAAAGGCTAAAGAAGCGTTGACGAAAATTTAAAGAATAACCAGCGTCCTCATCACTGCATTCTGATGTTTGTATCGAAGGAAATCCTTCCGGGCTTGAACTGAAAGACTTGTAGGGATAAATTTGTAACAATAATATCTGGAAAACCTAATCACTGGTTCATGACAGAATAGAATTACAACAAGACTGAAAAAATAGTTCACTAGCTACTCGTTATCCACACTCTAAAGACAGGAATGATTTTATTTATTTTCTTCCCCATAGGTGATTATTCCTGGACTTTAGTGAGAACAGGTGCTGGAATGTATGGGCTGAAACACAGGTCGAAGCGTCGATTTATTTGGGTTGGTATTCCCGGCTAAACTTTTCCCATTAAAAATTGTACTCAGACTGTTGTGGAGCTACGAAAATCTGGATTCACATTACACTGCCAGTTAGGCAGCAATTAAAGCAATACCGCCATATTGAAAGTGATTTGAGAATGTCTAATAAGCTTATTATCTTGTCCCGACAAATCAAGTAACTTTGGGTATCAGGATATTAGGTTCTCAGACATTGGATTTGGGACATTGTGGTATTGAAAATGCATCTAGTTTTACAATACCAGTGTCAGGAGCTAGATGTCTGTATCAAAGTTAGTATCATCAACCAGTAAATGAAATATTAAGGACCAGGAACAATAAAATGGTCTCACAGGGCCAAATCACTAATGAAATAAGTTCGACTTTTTAAATTTGTTACCATCTTATTGAATCTAAGATGGGTAAGGGGCAGAAAAATTAAGGGCAATAGATGTACTTACAACTAATACGAGTTAGGGCCAAACCGTAGACCTTCTGTAGATTATGTGGACTAAACAATGTAACAGCCAATAACTGTCAATTGAGTGGCTCTTGCTGACAAGAGACTAAATTTGTTTAGAGATCCATAAAAGACTTCTTGGACTACAAAAATTTGTTGACGAAACAAATCTGGTAAAATAGGCTCTAAAGTTTCAGCCTAACCAGATGATTTAGTCACAGTGTAAGTTGGTTTTAAAAGTAACCCTTTAACATCCTCTCTCATCTAATTTAACTATTAAAAATGTTTTTAATACTAATTATAAATAATAATTAAATTTTGAGAAAAATGTTTTATTTATAAAGTTTATTTATATCATATAATGAGGATTATAGAAATAATATTTTATCAATATGAATAATTTAACATACAATAGAACCGTTGTTTAATCAAAGTAAGAAATCTTGAAGTGTCGTCTATATTTGGGAGCAGACGAGACTATGCAACCCCTTCTACTGAACTCATCAGGGACGGAATGTGCAAAGCTGAAAATAAACTTTGGTTTTATTTACGTACGTAATGTGTTGGGCAAATCAATGATTCTTTTACTTGTGATCGAGTACATGGATTATTAATCTTATCAATCAATACAATGTAAAAAGAATTGGTAAACTAGTACATTCATTATAGTTTACATGCACAATTAGGAGCCAAAATTTTAAATGTAAAAATCTATTGATTTCTGAAATGAAATCAGCAATGATAAACATTGATTATGAACAATATCAATTCAGAGAATTTTTGTGGAGGAGTTTCATGGACGCCAAAAAAGAGAAAACCAAGAAGAAGGTTGTTGGAAGACGTAGAGGAGGATCTAAGAAGAATGTGTGTCCGGAGAGAGAGGCGAGTGGCTGGAAATGAAAGGGAATGGAGGTAGTTGCTGGAAGAGGCCAAGGTTATTCAAGGGCTGTAGCACCAAGGATCTATGTATGGAGGGGATCGAGAGAAAGAGGGAAGTTCGAAAGAGCGAATTACCATCTATGCGGGTTCAAACCTGGAAGCTAGGTACCGAAAAATTAAGCCAATCTATAGTATAATTTTTCGGCACTTGTAGACAAATAGCCGTTCAAAAAACATTGCTTTAAAAGTGTATATCTTTGTATTATTCGTATAATCCGAACCATAGCCATATTAAACTGTCTAAACAGTCTGATTTTATTAGCTTAATGGCAATATTGAATCCAATTCCACCGTTCTAAGCGAAAGGTCTAGAATTACTGTCTGGACAAGTTTCCGTATTGAGTAAAAGACATTATTTATTACCAATTCCTCCTGCAACGAACAGAATTGTCGCCCGAGTGAGATGAGATGCCACGATATGTGTGTATGTATCACAACTACTCTAAAATGAGCATTTAACGATAATGTGGATTTTTTAAACTGATTTATGAAGCATGTATTTTTAGATATGTTTTGAATATTATTAAGGCCACCATTTTGAATTGGTTCAATGGAATTACGTTTTCTTTTTTTTTTTTTTTCTAAATTGGTTCTACTCAATGATCTTTAAAATGTTGGAATCCACGACCACCCTTATAATAAATTAAGATGAATCTCCCGGAAGAGATATAAATACCTCAAATAAAATTTTAATTTTGTTATTACAATTATTTACAAAAATAAAGGGGTGGTCCTGGAACTTTAAAAAGACTCTGCTTAGAGTAGTAAATATTATATATTTAAATGATTATAATTGTTTGCAATTATCTATTCAATCGATCAATTTCATGTTGATAAACTCTCCAGTCAACTTTTCACCACTAACGCCGGAGTAGGATAAACTAATTATATCGGCTCCTTCGTGTTAATTAATATGACCTGATTTGTTAAAGAGATTAAAACTTTCCAAGTCAATTAGATATGTATGCAGTTGCATTTACTTACCTCTATACAACTTGATATTCAATGAGAGAAGAGATTCACAAACAGTTTAATATGATATAACTTTAAAGAGCCGCAAAATTTGTTTGGTGTTTTTAGTTTTATTTCTTTGTTTGCCACCTCGACTTTGGTTTTAATTTTTTGCAAAAAAAACTCTGGTTATCATCATTGATTTATAAAAAAAGAAGATAAAATAATGACCTCCTAGCCCTCGATTACTTTAATATAGTCAGGATTGGAAGAGCAAAATTGATCAAGAAAGACATGATAGAAAAGATTAAAGGGAGGGATCTAACCCAAGACTACGTGAAATAAGGGTGTAGATCCAGCTAGGTCCCGTGGAATTGTAAGGCCAGTACACACTCTTGTGAGGCCCTGAGGGATGTTTTTAATATACACAGATCTCTTGGCTACACAAAGTGATCTATTATAACCTCTTCTATGTCTTCAATACGAAGGACTACAATTCGTATCGCCGCCATTTTGAAAATATGTTACCTTTTTTAAAAATTATATTCACCAAATAGTAAAGCTAAAATCTGACTAAAGATCATTTAAATTCCCAGCTCTTAGTTATTACACATTTTGAGGTTATTTCGAACGATTTTATTTTTAAGTATAATTCTTCATTTCTTAATCTTAACTAAACGTTTTTAGCCAACAATGGATAAAAATTTTAAAACTGAGTAAATCTAAACAATGTACGAACCACAGGAAAGTGGTTATTTAAAAAAAAAAAATTTTTCTTTGGTTAATATACTTGCCCAAAAATTTAAAACTAAAATTAACTGTTATAATCGATTTTAGTTCTGGATAAAAGATGTGGTGATTTAAAAAATTTGAAAGTGATTTAAAATTTGTTTCCTTCATATTATTTTGAAGTTTTGACAACAAGTTTCAGCATGATTATTGCAGATTTACAAACTCAACAAAATTAGACAGTATGAGGTTTTAACCTACAGGTATAAAATTAGTTTGAAAATCGGCCCAAATTTTAATATTATCTCCTGATTTTAACGAATCGTAAACTATCCAGACACACGATTGAGGAAAGTAGCGAAAACTAGAATTTCTGATTTTAAAGTTATTTGATAATGTTCATGTTATTAATATGATTTAGTCGGACATTTCCCATCATTTGAGTATATACAAAACAATACACGACATTTCCACTGTATAAATCAACTTCCGTTAGCAAGTAATAAACCTAGACTGTTTATCGGGGTGATCAACACACCACTTTAAAATATTTAATCCGAAATCGAGTTATTATTCCCACTTGAAATTTAAACGACAAATTTTCAACCTTAATTAAAATAAAAGAATTTTAATTTCGGATTTTTTTAAACGGAAGCCATAGTAGATTTATTAACACTGGTTTGGCTGATAGGACTGTCTCAATAGTTGCTTAGGCCTAGCTATAGGCCTGGGTTCTTTTCTTAGTTTATCGATTTAGATTTAGTTTCCAACATGACCCCAGGCTACTAGATATAAGTATATTTACCACTTGATAACATGAGTTGATTTATACTTTTGAAACGTCTTGCTTTCATTTTTATATACAGAAATAATGACAAATGTCAGATTAAACCATATTAATAAAAGAATGTCTATATTACAAAATTAGTCAAAAGGGATAACTATTATATTGGGAATTGTTTTAATTAATGAAATGGACAGAGAGTTTTCTCAAACACGTTCATGTAATTAAGCCTTTGTCCCAAATTTCAATGAAAATGCAACTAATAATGATTGTCCAATTTGTAAGTTAGGTTTGACAATGTCGTTCCTTAAAGATAACTAACTCTCAATTTTGTAGACTATTTTCATTTCAACCGTTTTGTTTCTAGAAGGAAAAACAGTTTTTTATAAAAAAATACTTGTCAAAATAATAAGACGCCATTTTGAACTGGATAAACGTCTTATGTTGTTAATATTGTGTCAAAATTTGGTAACGATAGGTTAAATAAAGATTCCAATCCAATAATTTATTAGGACAGATATTTTTTTATAATTATGATGATTTTAAATATAGAAAAACTATTTTTTCACCAACCGATTTTGTCACAACTCTATACCTACATTACTGAGACGTTAAATTGTAATTTGTAATTTTGTTTGATGGAAAATCGGACACGAAAACTAAAGAACTACGGAGAAAATAATTAAATACACTTTTTAACGAATATTCAGTTTTCACCGTAGATATTTTTTAATATAGGAAGCAAAATTATTTGTACGAAAATAAATTTCATAATGAAGATTTGTAGAAAATTGTATTATTATCTTCGCATATCTTATTACTACATTGGAGAAAAGAAAGAATAAAAAATTAAAAAATAACAAATTCCTACAAGTTGCTAAATTTACAGTTTTTATGAGGATATAAAGGTAAAACAAAATATAATCTTGTTTAAAGTAAATTGTATCACAATTAAAATATTGAATCTAAGACAGAAATTGTGGAAACGTTTTGTTCGTGCTATGGTTTCTCAATTAATTTAAATATTAATTATTAAATTTTGGTTTATTAATTGCTGTTATTTACGCCTGATTCATTCGATTGTAAATTAATAATTTTTTTCTAAAAAGTTCTAAAACCATTTCATTTTTATAGTTTTTTTTTAAATCTAATAAGAAATTGCGATATTCCCCAACTATATAATATAAGGGTAATCAATTTAAAAGTTATATTTTTGGTGGAGGGCTCCAAAACAACATTTTTTAAAATTGTTACTTACAAAAAATGTATACTTTTAAGTAAGGCAATAGTGGTTTTACGCTTTAAAAAAATATATGAATGTACGTATCGTATGGTAAAATTAGTGCCCTCTCAAACATTCCCCAACAATTTTCCGATTTTCTCTAAATTTGGTTAAAACGTCTATCTAATCTCCGCTTTTTAACTAATTACTGTAGGTTCGCTCGTAAAAAAATATAGGTAATTCAAAACATTTAACAATTATATATCACTGACTTTTATATATATATATATATATATATCATTGTGAAATATGTACTATAATTGCATTTACATTTATATTATTTTTAGTTTTAATAAAATAAATACAAATACAAGACAATTATTTAATACATGTTATAAGAAATATAATTGTTCCTGTGCAGAAAGTTTGTCAGGATATTATATTGAATCATTAATTAAAGACCTGTTAATTCCAATTAAGTTTTAAAATGGCGGCTTAATTAAATAACTTAACTTATTAGGAATTTAAAATAGATTTTTTAAATTTATTAAGAAAAAAATATTTTTAAATAATGTATTATTTATTGATTTAAAAAAATTCGAATTTCTTGTTGATGCACTAAACATGGCTTCTAAATACATTTCAATATTTCAAAAATACCTAAAGTATTTTTATATTCAAAAGCAAAAGCATTTACAAAATAATTTTGCAGAGAAAATCATTTGACGCACCTTTTCGAAGAGTTCCCATCAAAACTGTCTTTTGAATCGAGTCGAGATGGTTAATTTCTTACGCTCATTAATTACATAAAACAGTTTCTATTTTTTAAACTAAATTCAACACATCTGATATAAAATATCGATTTTTTTTAATCGAATAATAAATCTAATACTTAATAAAACTACTGACAATACAAATATAATAAATACATAGATATTTTAAAATCCTAACCAATAAATAAAATATTCACAATAGAAACACAACACTACACAAAACAACACGTGACTCAACAACGGCAAACTATTTCGTCAATCACACATCACGCCAGTACAGCGGCAGGGTTGCAACTGAGCCGATAACATTCCCGCCTATATTCACATTTGCGCAGGATCGTCAACATAACAACGTAAATTTCCCCTTCCCGAGGTACTATTTAGTTGGAGTGGTTTTAATTTATTTCATTAACGGCTAATAGTATTGTAATGATATTATATATACTTCCGTAAATGGCTACTTTTTTGGTGCTGTAGTGCAAACTTAAAATATTGAAGATTATTTTTATATTTTCATTTCATACCATTATGAATATACGGGACAAATGTTCACTCACCCACCTCCAAAACCTATTAAAAACCAACGAAAAATACTTGTTACGAAAAATATTAAATAGCTAGTTTTCAGTCATTGAGTTTAAATGAACCATGGATGCCGTTTTTAACAACATAACTCAATATTTAAATGCAGCCTAAACTCCCTTTACTTGTGTTCAGCATAAATCGTGTTTGATTACAATCGTGCTTTTAATGTCCACGATCAAGTTTCAGTTTTTTTCTCAAAGTTTAACTCAACCATAATATTTTTTCAATTGTTATTGTGTACATAAGTTTGAGTTTTTCAATCTTCTTATCTCATTAAAAATTTAAAGAAACCTGTAGAGCCTTTTATAACACGTCTGTTATAACAGTTCCATGGCACACAGTAAACAGTTAAATTCCTTTACCGACAATCCACCATCTGGAATTTTTGAAGGTGGAGGCCAATACATAAAAAACAAAAAAGACTGTGTAAAAACATTGTGCGTAAAAAAAAGTCTGGGTTGATAGTCGCTTAGACTTCAGCAAAATTTGATGAATAAGCAAATATAGTCAAATATAATCAAATATAGTCTATTTGAGAAAATCAGAATTTATAGGCAATGCTTACTCTCGGTTTCACCTTTACCTTTCTGTAGTCATACGGAAGATAGCCGAATTATTACTCAACCAGTAAACGTTAAGTGTCAAGCAGATGTTTACACAAATGTACATATGTACATTAAAGTATTATAATAAACCAACTAGATTTACTGTAATATTAATTTTTTTACTTGCTTTTATGGTTTGGATAATCCTTGTTTTCCTTACTACATAAAGACTTGAATATGTTTCAACAGTTAATAGCAAACCTTTACTTTGGGTCTCACTCGAACCCTTACATCTACAATAATTGTCTCACTAGAGATACAACACAAGATCTGACAAACATAGACGACCACTGTCCCTAACTCAAGACAGACGTTACCTCCTTGCTATTCTTGTAATGTCAAACATATCTTTTAGCCTCTAATCGTAATGCCAATCAATTCTAGTTCCAAAAGTCGTAGGCGCAACATAAGTGCATGAAACACGACCTTCTATAGACGCAGAAGAAGATTTAGCATGTAACTCCTTTCTCCGTTACAGGTGCAGCAACGGCTGCTTTTCTATGCTTATTACAGTTTCGAGTAGGCAGCAAAAAAATATGATCCACGCAGGATATTAAACTAATTAACAAGGTATTTTGTAGGGTAATCCCATCATTCACCTACACTATATTCCACAACAAGGGTTATCCTTGACTTGACGCTATCGCAGCCGTCTTCAACCTTGTTCTTCGCGTGGTGTATATTCCATCAGTTCATTTCACAAATTGTTTCGACAACTTTGTGCTCATCGGCTCTGTTTATGGTAAACTATTCTTGAATCTTTGTCCTACGCGATAGGGATCTAACACGAAGGCAGGTGGTTTTCAGTAAGTAGGAATCTCACTATTGGGAGATGGGAGCCCATTGTCTACACCTCCCACGAGGAAAAAAACGAAAACTAAAACAAATACTATATGTTAGTTATAGTTTGATTATTGTAGCTTATGCATCACTGAAGATTGCGACATTTTCGTTCAAAACGTGCTTGAATTAATACATTTGTGATAAAGTTTTATTTTAACTTGATATTGTCGTTATTATCGTAAACGTTGTAATACAGATCATTGTGGTAATTATGTATATTAATTGTTTCTTATGGATTTTAAGAGGAGTTTGAAATTTTTATTTCAATTTCATTTTCATTACCCGGTTGAAGTAAACCCTAAAAAACAACCCTTTTAATTTCAGACCATAATATTCATGTCTTTATAACTTCAGAATCATAGTCAATATAATATAGTCGTCCTTCTCTTAAAACAAATATATTGGCACGTGTTACAGTGTATATAGATGGTACATAATATAAACAATGTTCTTGTTGGCCGAGCGACACGAGCAGCGGTCTCCATTTCATTTAATTAAATGTCATTCCTAGAAGTACTACAAACATGGTAAACGTTCTCTAACTACATTTTTATTTACTTCTGTCCTATAAAACATATATTTAAGTTAGTTGAGACTTCATAATAATTTTATTCTTAAAATGTAAACTACTATGTTAAAAAAAATTATAACTAAGTTTGGGGTTGGTATCGTAATACTACAACACAAAATTTCATTTATTTTCTAATGCTTTTGATTAAATAAAATAAAATATAACCCCTAAGGACTTTAATAAAACCCAATCGTTGTCAATTTTCTGACACTTTTAGTTCAGGATTTACTACTAAAAAAGTGAAAATGAATCCAGATCTCTGTCTTAGAAAGGTGAATGAAATTTTTTAGTTAAAAATGTCAAGTCTTTACAACTTAAACAATCTGTCAAGCTACATGCGAATGAAAATTACATCGTAAATCAATTTGCTAGTATAGTGTAAAGTACTAAATTGACTTGTATAATAATGACTTCTATATTGATTTACTATTCATCGGCATATTAATAAAAAGTTAAAATAGTGATGTTACCTTTTTTAGATTCTCGTTGAGTTTATGCAATTCTTAATAACACGTTTTCACTATACATGTTTCGCCGTCAGAATGACATCATCAGATTATTTCAACAGTTAAACACATCACATATAGCTTACAATACTAATTAAACATGTAGTCGTGCGATTATGTTTGTTTATGGACGGAAAAACAGCTGTATTGAAAAAGAACATTCTACAACAATAGGATAAACTTTCAACAGTAATGTAAACCAAGGTAGTATACTTATTTTAATTAATATAAGTAAAACAGAAGCATCCTCCATACTTAGAAATAAACATGTTCAACATTCAATCTCTCTCCCTTTCGCGAGCCCCAATTGGTAAAGTCTAAGTTATAATCATTGTTCTCTTATTTAGTTTCCTCTTTGAATTAAATTCCAAACTTAAGTAAAAATAAGTTGATGGGTGTCATCAAGGAAAGAAGTATTAAAATTTGCAGTGTTATAATAATAACACACGAATAAGGACTATTTAAAATGGCCGCCAAGTAGAAATTATCCATACAATTTTTCTGAATTTCAATGGGTTCTATATAAATACACTATAGTCCCCTATACCAAATTGCAAGTACCTATCTTAATTTTTGTGACTGCTGTCGTGCTTATATAGAAACGACGACGGACGGACCGCATGTCAAAAATCACTTCGCAATGGTTCGCGTTTTTCATACTAACCTTATACGTCGAATATAGATAAGTAATAAAGGTACGTCATAATAAAATTTCGACTGCATTTCAGATATAAGCAACTTAAGACGGTTTTTCTCTAATCGTTATTTAAAAAGACGTATCACTCGATGGGCTCATTTGAGTTGCACCAAAAATTGGTTATGTGAAAACGTTAGTGTATTAACTTACCCTAAAACACTTTTTATTTACTCGTTTAAAATTCAGATGAGACTTTGATACAACTTGTATATGAATTCCAACGACCACTCAAAATGTATTCTATGGGTCATGATTAGTACTCATTTGATGGTCAAAATGCCCATTTATGTCATAAAGTGTCGTTAAGTTTCCTGAATAACAATTTCTTTTGGAAAGGAAAGGTTTACACGATTCCATAGCGAGATTGTATTCTCCTTTTTTTAAAGGACAGACAGAAGATACGATCTGAAACTTTATAAAACAAGATTTTATAATGAAATGACGACATTTGTAATTCCAGTGCAACTTTTTGAAATTACTTTTATTACATTTTAGTTTAAGGCGATTGATGGGAGGGGAAAAGATAATAATTTATTTTTAATTGTCTCTTTTTTAATCTAGGATGTAATCGTGGTTGTAATCTGGGTAATGTAAAATCCAATTTTCATAAAACAACGGTCATTTAACACGCCCTTAATGAGAATGTACTGGTTGTGACTGATCGTATATTGCCAGTGTTTAGTGGATTTCTACATTGGATTACCAGATTAATTTTACGTACTAACTTTTTGTCAATACATTTAAAATGTAACATATTTCTATTATTTTAGTGCTCATTACTGACTTAAGCTTTAGTAATTATACTTATAACATAGTCGTGTCCTTTTCTACCATCGGGTGTTGGACGATGCGCAAAGAGGACGCCACCGTTGCCCCTGGAGAGCAAGTGCTCTTGACTGATTCCAGATAATGCCTCTATTCCCCAGGAAGCCTTAACATTGTCTTACCAATTCGTTATAAGCCTCTGTTTTAATGCCGACCCATGTTTCTCGCCTAGTAGTTTCCTTGGAAGTCTGTTGTCACCCATTTCCTGTACATGGCCAAACCATCTCATATGGGACTTCTTTATCACCTCTAATACTTTACATTTAATCCTGCTTTTATTTTGACATTATTCACTCGATCTCTGCGAATTTACGTTCCACTCGTCTTAAGTACCTCATTTTTTGGCCTTCTATGGTACTGAAGTGAATTGTATTTAGTGACCAGGTTTCACTGAAGTAGGTAAGGATCCGGGCATGCGTTTTCTGTTTTAGCATGGAAGAGTTATCCTATGTATTGATTATCCTTTGATTTATTTATGATAATATCTTCCCAACATCACTAAGATAGAGCCAAGATACTTGAAATGTTGCTCTTGTTCGAGCAGTCTTCCCTGAAAGTCGATCCGATGATTCAGAGAGGAGGGAGACTTTGAAATTACCATCGTCTTAGTATAGTTTTATTATCAAATATTTTCCCTTTTTAGTAGCTAAAATTTTGGTTTTTCGGGACAAGTCAAAATTTTATAAGTGACCTTGTTTAAGAAAATAAGGTTATGTTATGTTGGTCTTACCTTTGATGGTAACCAATAATAACGATAAATAGTTCTACGTAGTTATGCTTGAAAAGGTGTTTGATTAGAAAGGATGCAGCTTAAATAAGGGGAGGGGAATCAATAACAATGTAATTGAGTAAAACATTAATTTCAATGACTATTGTAACGTGGTAAATAATTTGATAAACTCAAAATTTGCAGCAAAAAGCAAAGTCAAGGAAGAAGTGTACGCCCTATGCTGGTAAGCGATTTAAGGATAGCTCGGTTGGTAGAGCTTTGGCGCGTAAAACCAAAGGTCCTGGGTTCAAGTCCCAGTCAAAGTCGTATATTTTTCACTTCACATATTATTTAATTTATTTGTGATGGCTACTGAATTGTTTATCTCACATCGCAGAAAAACTGCTTTTAAAACTTATACGCTACGCATTTCTCATTATGTTTGAAAAATATAAAATATGAATTTACATTGCAATTTAATATCAAATCTAAATAATTTTGGTCAGATTTTAATGACACGCCATGTTTAAGTTAGTTGGGGGGGGAGACATGATATATAACACTTTAAAATATAACATAGGGCCAACATATTTTTTTTTTTTAAATAAACGTAGGGTATATATTCGTAATTAGAACAACTTCTAGTTTTATTTGATACCCCACACATAATATTAAAAAAATAAAATTTCAACTTCCCTAGTTTATGCTCCGTAGCTACCCCTAGGATATTTTTGTTTTCGCTATATTTTCCCTATATTTGGGACAATACAAAAAATTTATGCAATGTTTGAAATATATAGAATTTATCGTCTTGTCTGTGTAGACTGGTTGCGACTTACAGATAGACACGCGTGTGAAATTATATGGGTCTTTGGTTTTACCTACAGCCCCTAAAAAATGAAAATGACGCCTCAATATATGCCACATACAAAATTTTATTAATTGGTACGTTTGGGCTGTAGAGCACTGCGACAAATCTGGTAAACAAACAACAGAAAACATATTAAAAAAAAAAAAAAAAAAAAAAAAAAAAAAAAAAAAAAAAAACACTTTTTTTTACTCACAGGACATTGAAACTGATATATTCGCATAAACTTAGCATCGATTTTTTAATCCAACGAAAATCTCTCCTCTCGATATATTTACGTAAATATGAGAAAGTAAAATCATATAAATTTACTTTAAAAGCCTTTATTCCTGTTTAGGAAATCAAATCTCAAGACATACCTAAAGGGAGCCAAAACTTAATACCCAATTACTCGTATAGATTCAATTAATTGTTTCATATTACATAGCTTTGGCCCTAGAATCGGTGTTTTCATGTTGGATATAGCACTTACTACATTTCCTATAAAATAAAAACATTTATAACGTTGATATATAAATCACAAATTTCATGAGTCCTAATAAAACTCCCCCAAAACAAAATTTATATTTTCCCAAAACCAGCTTTAACGAATGTCATAAGTTGTCAATCAACTCACTCGTTAAACAAAATGATTACACACACATATGGCAAATAGTTTGTGCGACAGTAATTTACACTTCTTTTCCTGATACTCTCAAAACAAAGCTATATAATTTATTACATATAATAAAACTCGAACACAAGAAATAATGTCTGTAACACAGCTAATTTTAATTTAAACACAATAGAAAAAGCAAAATCTAGATTTTATTGTAGTGTTAAAGGCTTTCGTATTGACAAAAATATCTCGCAGCTTCCGAACAATTAAGTGAGTTAGTTTGTTAAATGATTGTGTACCATTTTTTTTCTTTATGAAAAAACCATTTTCTCCATACTAGCAAACATATTGGGTTTTACCGTGTCTGTTACACATCAAACATCGTAAAAATCATAACTACAATTTAACAGTAGTGTAAGCTCTATTTCATTTAAACATAATAAAACACAATTTTTTTTTATTTTGTACTATCCACTTTTTATTAGTCTAGCCGACCAATGGTTTCGCCTGCTAAGGCATTGACGAGGCTGTATTACAGACTGAAGAAAAGAAAACCTTAAAACTAGAGGGTGGGAGTTAGGATACAAAGAATGGAAGGTTGGGGAATACTATTTTATTTGTCGACGCTCATTCAAATGGCGGCTTATAGAGTGAAATGAGGCAACAGTATATCACTCACTAATCAGTTTGAAGCACTGTTTTCTACACTAAAAGAGCTGTTTGATGTGGTGCAATACGATTTATTTTCATAGAAATAAGATTATCCTATCCACACCCACAGAAGATGGTTATTTTGAAACGAGTTATGAATTCTAGCAGGGTTTTCGTAACAACAATTACATTGTTATTGATTCCCCTCCCCTTATTTAAGCTGCATCTTTTCTAATCAAACACCTTTTCAAGCATAACTACGTAGAACTATTTATCGTTATTATTGGTTACCATCAAAGGTAAGACCAACATAACATAACCTTATTTTCTTAAACAAGGTCACTTATAAAATTTTGACTTGTCCCGAAAAACCAAAATTTTAGCTACTAAAAAGGGAAAATATTTGATAATAAAACTATACTAAGACGATGGTAATTTCAAAGTCTCCCTCCTCTCTTAATCATCGGATCGACTTTCAGGGAAGACTGCTCGAACAAGAGCAACATTTCAAGTATCTTGGCTCTATCTTAGTGATGTTGGGAAGATATTATCATAAATAAATCAAAGGATAATCAATACATAGGATAACTCTTCCATGCTAAAACAGAAAACGCATGCCCGGATCCTTACCTACTTCAGTGAAACCTGGTCACTAAATACAATTCACTTCAGTACCATAGAAGGCCAAAAAATGAGGTACTTAAGACGAGTGGAACGTAAATTCGCAGAGATCGAGTGAATAATGTCAAAATAAAAGCAGGATTAAATATAAAGTATTAGAGGTGATAAAGAAGTCCCATATGAGATGGTTTGGCCATGTACAGGAAATGGGTGACAACAGACTTCCAAGGAAACTACTAGGCGAGAAACATGGGTCGGCATTAAAACAGAGGCTTATAACGAATTGGTAAGACAATGTTAAGGCTTCCTGGGGAATAGAGGCATTATCTGGAATCAGTCAAGAGCACTTGCTCTCCAGGGGCAACGGTGGCGTCCTCTTTGCGCATCGTCCAACACCCGATGGTAGAAAAGGACACGACTATGTTATAAGTATAATTACTAAAGCTTAAGTCAGTAATGAGCACTAAAATAATAGAAATATGTTACATTTTAAATGTATTGACAAAAAGTTAGTACGTAAAATTAATCTGGTAATCCAATGTAGAAATCCACTAAACACTGGCAATATACGATCAGTCACAACCAGTACATTCTCATTAAGGGCGTGTTAAATGACCGTTGTTTTATGAAAATTGGATTTTACATTACCCAGATTACAACCACGATTACATCCTAGATTAAAAAAGAGACAATTAAAAATAAATTATTATCTTTTCCCCTCCCATCAATCGCCTTAAACTAAAATGTAATAAAAGTAATTTCAAAAAGTTGCACTGGAATTACAAATGTCGTCATTTCATTATAAAATCTTGTTTTATAAAGTTTCAGATCGTATCTTCTGTCTGTCCTTTAAAAAAAGGAGAATACAATCTCGCTATGGAATCGTGTAAACCTTTCCTTTCCAAAAGAAATTGTTATTCAGGAAACTTAACGACACTTTATGACATAAATGGGCATTTTGACCATCAAATGAGTACTAATCATGACCCATAGAATACATTTTGAGTGGTCGTTGGAATTCATATACAAGTTGTATCAAAGTCTCATCTGAATTTTAAACGAGTAAATAAAAAGTGTTTTAGGGTAAGTTAATACACTAACGTTTTCACATAACCAATTTTTGGTGCAACTCAAATGAGCCCATCGAGTGATACGTCTTTTTAAATAACGATTAGAGAAAAACCGTCTTAAGTTGCTTATATCTGAAATGCAGTCGAAATTTTATTATGACGTACCTTTATTACTTATCTATATTCGACGTATAAGGTTAGTATGAAAAACGCGAACCATTGCGAAGTGATTTTTGACATGCGGTCCGTCCGTCGTCGTTTCTATATAAGCACGACAGCAGTCACAAAAATTAAGATAGGTACTTGCAATTTGGTATAGGGGACTATAGTGTATTTATATAGAACCCATTGAAATTCAGAAAAATTGTATGGATAATTTCTACTTGGCGGCCATTTTAAATAGTCCTTATTCGTGTGTTATTATTATAACACTGCAAATTTTAATACTTCTTTCCTTGATGACACCCATCAACTTATTTTTACTTAAGTTTGGAATTTAATTCAAAGAGGAAACTAAATAAGAGAACAATGATTATAACTTAGACTTTACCAATTGGGGCTCGCGAAAGGGAGAGAGATTGAATGTTGAACATGTTTATTTCTAAGTATGGAGGATGCTTCTGTTTTACTTATATTAATTAAAATAAGTATACTACCTTGGTTTACATTACTGTTGAAAGTTTATCCTATTGTTGTAGAATGTTCTTTTTCAATACAGCTGTTTTTCCGTCCATAAACAAACATAATCGCACGACTACATGTTTAATTAGTATTGTAAGCTATATGTGATGTGTTTAACTGTTGAAATAATCTGATGATGTCATTCTGACGGCGAAACATGTGTAGTGAAAACGTGTTATTAAGAATTGCATAAACTCAACGAGAATCTAAAAAAGGTAACATCACTATTTTAATTTTTTATTGATATGCCGATGCTTAGTAAATCAATATAGAAGTCATTATTATACAAGTCAATTTAGTACTTTACACTATACTAGCAAATTGATTTACGATGTAATTTTCATTCGCATGTAGCTTGACAGATTGTTTAAGTTGTAAAGACTTGACATTTTTAACTAAAAAATTTCATTCACCTTTCTAATACAGAGTCCTGGATTCATTTTCACTTTTTGAGTGGTAAATCCTGAACTAAAAGTGTCAGAAAATTGACAACGATTGGGTTTTATTAAAGTCCTTAGGGGTTATATTTTATTTTATTTAATCAAAAGCATTAGAAAATAAAATAAATTTTGTGCTGTAGTATTTCGATACCAACTCTAAAATAAGTTACAATTATTTTTTAACAGATACGGTCAAAATACAGTTGTTTTGTTAAACATTTTACGAACAGCAGTCACAAATAGGGGGAAGGGGGGTATTTAATATTCCGGATAACTTAAAAACGTGTAAACTTTAGCCTAATATTTACTTAGGTAAATGCATATAAAAGTATTTTTGGTACACAAAAAGTCTTATAGGTCTTATAGGTGTCTAGGGGGTAAAATTCACATATATTAATTCACTGCATTTGTTTTAATCAAATAATAAAACAGATGATGCATTCATACTCGCTGTATGACCATTTGTTGAATATTTCAAGTGAGGTAATCACCTACCCTTAGCCTACTGTAGCAGGAGGGGTGTATTTACTCAAACTAGGTACAAGCTATAACAAATATTGTAAGTTATGTTTTAAAAACATTAAACGTTGATTTTAGTTTAATAAGTGTTAGATTTCACAGGCAGTACAAGAAGTATAACATTTTGTACAAAGAAGTATAACCAGTGTTTAACCTAGTAACCTAGTAAAATGATTAAAGGGTATTCTATATTGAAGGGTATCATTTAGGCCTAAATGTCATACGCCTGGATCAATCATACCCTCTAAATATTACGCCCTTTGGGGGATTCGAAATCAGTACAATTTTAAGTTTTTGATTTAGACCAAATCAATTTTAAATTAAAATAAATTGGAGTGTAATTCAAGGTCACAGTACTGAAACATTTTAAATTTTGTTCGAATTGATCAAAAATCTGTAACAAATCGTGTACATCTTCCCAAAGAAAAGGGGTTGTAGAGTTTAAATAAAATCACTTCAAAACAAGAAAACTTTGAATTTACCGTGTTGTAATTTTACCATTTTTATTTTAACTTTAATCAGGTACATTACAACTAATCACAAAATGGTGTTCCCAAAATAAATGAAAAGTTGAACATTAAGCATTTTCAATTTTTTTACTGAACTGACATTAAATATTTGTTACATTTTGTGTTATGATTTGTAAAATATATTAATGGTGGAAAATGTATAATTGCTCCTATTTACACGAATATTAAAATCTGAAAATACCGAACATACATGTCATACTATAGAAAAAGGGATTCATATTTCATATTTCACAACTTAACTAACAAAGGAGTAATAAGGAAAGCAAGGATTCCCCGAATCATAAAAACGGGAAATAGTCTGACAGCTTTGAAAGTATTTATTTTGAAATTTAATGCTGACAATAATGCAAATAAAGGGTCTATTCCTTGCTCTTTGTTGTTTCCCTTTTCTAAGCCAAGTCTTCCTAACTTTCGCACAGGTTTTAGCGGATTAGACTGATATTATCTGTGAAAATTTGTTTGTTTTATAATCTAAGTTTCATTTTATAGTATTTGTTATTTCGTTTGGTTTCAATTTACATCTTTCAATATATTCTAAGTGTCATTATTATTTCATTTGTTTATTTTAAATCATTATAGTTTGCAAAATTTAATTGTTTTGTTCTTTTTTATTTCAATATTAATTTCTAAATTATATTTTAGTGTGTTATAATTTGGTAATGTTATTTGGTGGTCATATATGCTATTATATATACATATTTTGTATTTGTATATATAATTTTATAAAATTATAGTTAAGTGTTGTTTGTTTATATAAGTTTATTTGTTAATTTAGTTTATTAGTTTAGAATTGTAACAATTTTTCTGAGACAATTTTACCCTACATATCCTAGTAAATTAACTGAAGCAAGACATGCCGCTTTGACTGGCCAATTAAGAGTGGGAAGGGGGCGCTACTTGGAACTTGGTTTTACGTTAGTTTTCTGACTGTATCAGTTTAGTGTAACCCTCCGAGATGATTACGTCATCGAAATGTAAATTAAATTAACATATTAAATATAACTTGATATATTAGCCTTAGTTTTCTTTCTTTTTTTTGTGACTCAGGGAATCCTTATTTTCTTTATTATTATATCTTTGGGCATTTACTTGAAAAAGAAAGAAGCGAATAGCCGTGTAAAATCAGTTCAGTCAAAACTGACAATGGCAGGTTTGTTTATACAAGACAGTTTCGAATTTACGAAAAATAAACAATTTTTTTTTTTTACAATTTGTTTCTAAAAACAAAAATATTTCTGGTACAGTAAATCAATTTCAAATATAAATTTGAATCACAAACCTAACTTGAAATCACAAAGTTTATGTGTTTAAGTTAGTGGAAAATTGCGATAATTTTCTTGGTTTTCTAAATAATCTCGATTAAGAAAGGAATTTTCTTTAGAAACCCAAAAAGCAATGAAGACAAACATTTAGTAAGGCTTGTTAGCCGTTGTATTCGAGGATCTCAAAAATAAAATAAACATCGATAAAACAGGTGGAAATTTGTAACGATCTAACACAAATTAGCTTCGAGAATAAAGCTTTCAGAAATGAAATTGTTTGTATTCAATTGATGAAAACGGGACAAAAAATAAGTCAAGATGAATAAAAAATTGGCGTTAAAAAAATGTCCGACATTAAAATTATGTCAAAAAACTAGTGATAACATGGTAAAAATCTGGATTATATTTTATTGTAATTGAAAACAACCAGCAATCAATAGTTGTGGATTTTAATTTTACAAATTCAATTTATTGCGTATTTTTTGTTAAAATCACGTCCTGCGTTATCGAAGATTAAACAATATATGACTAAATTTAAAACTGTAATCTACTAACTAAATAACAAAAATATATAACATAAACATAATTAACAATGGAAACGCTAATTCAACGGAAAATAAAAATACAAATTACAGGACTGTAAAGCACAACAATAAAATAAAATTTCTCTACATCCTGTTAAAAACCTACAGGCGACACAAAAATAACAATACCTAATCAAGGATCTTAGAATTCCGCCACCCCGCCCCTCCAAACATCGCCTGAATCTAATTATAAGATAGTCCTGCGCACACTTCTCATAACAAACTCAGTAATGGGAAAGTGTTCCACTGTATGAACTACTTGAGAGAATCGGAATTGCGGAAGGTTCCCGTGTTCCATCAGAAAATATCATCACACAATGATCGATATGAAGATCGGTGGTAAATATCACATCACTTTATCACACAACTAGAAAGTCCAGTACTACTAGAAAATATTGATGACATCCAAATCCAGAATAAATTTTATTCTTCTCCATTTATTGGACACTACAGCTGTCCTTTTCATTATTTTACTAGCAATGAATAATATAATTGATTACTAATAAATATTCAGATATTAAACTGCACAACTGTTAGCAAATACCAAGCAAAGTGATACTGGAAAATCGCGTAGTAAAAATATATGTATGGAACATATGCACTAAGGGATCCCTACAATACTTATCCTAAATAAACTGTTGAGAAATATTGGAATAAGAATACATAAGATAATAGTGCCAACCAGATAAAACAGAATAAACTTTTTTTTAATAGCTGAGAGTTTGGCAGTAAACACTGGAGGCTGGATGTTAATGTGTGTTCATAACGAAGAGGAAAATGTTCAACCAACTTGATTACTCAGGTTTAGAAACATCAGTGAAAATAATCACACTAAAAAGATAGTTATATATTATGTACTTAAACATCTGACAATATACCACATCAAGAATCTCCCAGGTTTCTGGTTCCAAATATCAATCACCAGATGTAATTACATTTTGCTTTTGTTAGGAGACGGATTGACTAGAGGGATCTCGCTAAACAGATAGTACACGAAGGATTTATTTTAAATATTAAGTTAATTTTATTTATTCTATATCCAGATCATATTATAAGTATGTATCTTAACACAATTCAAGCAGAACTTAGTGATAATTTGTCATAAGATCCAGTCGTATTAACGTGAAATGTTTAGGAAATTAACACGTTCTAAACAGAAGTTTAGAATTTATCCAAATACCGATACATTTATATATTTATATATATATATATATTCCATTACCCTGGCTAGAAGAAAGAAAAATAACTATAAAGGAAAATATAATAAAAATGGAACACACAATGATAAAATTAGTTCTTTTTATAGATCAAATACTATATATAATTTATTTTCTTTCTCTCTCCGACTCTTTTATACATTTAATAAATAGAAATAAATTGTTAAAAGCTCATTTACATTTGATATAATTATTTTAAAAAAAACTTTATCTATAATTAATTTTCTAGGTTTGAATACATAGCGTCTCAAATGTAACTCAGTTATTAAATGTATTAAATCATCTAAATTTCCCAACAATTTAAAAAACTGGCCTACAAAGGGTAAAAAACTGAGTCTTATCTTTGATGTGTCAAACTTCTATAGTATACAAAATGTTGAGAAAATTGAATCTAAATTTCTCACAAGGGTTCAAAACGGACCAATTACTCAAAATTGTCTAACATTACTTTATAAATAGACGTTTATATATCGCAAATATAAAAGATCTCTTTTTTAAAATGACGTCATAAGAAAACAAAAAATTAAACCGAACCCTCTAAAATTATTACAAAAGTCATATTGCACGTGACAACATTAATTTATCCTCATCGACTGACTCAAAATTTTCAAATTCGAAATCACCATAAAAATATTTTGAAATTTCAAATTTTAAATGTGAATATTGACTTTACATAATAATCATTTAAAAATAAATTTGATAATAAAATATCGCCTCTTGTTGTTTTTACAATAATTTTTCAAAAAATATCCTTCTCAACAGCGGGAAAAAAATGTTCTTTTATATAAAGTTTAAACTCGCTATTATAGTTATTTATGGAATTATTTTCGTTTAAATATATCCACAAACAATAAAGTTTGTAACACATTTATAAATAAAAACAGAAAATCGATCTTAATATACTGTGTTTCATGCTAGAAACTGGGCTAACGATTTGAGATAAAATTGTTAGATACAGACATGTTTAACCTAATAATACGTCTTGCATGTCCTATAACAATTGTATGCAGAATATTCTTCCACATTGCACTGCAGTTCATTAATGAATATACAGATTTGTGATATACAAATGGCATGAACTGAAAAGACAGTAAAAGACTTAATAAAAGATAGCATGCACGTCAAAATAATTTAATATTTATATTATGATGCAAAATATTTTGCAACTCAAAATACGAAGCAATTCATAGAAAGAAAGCGAATCGATATCCCACTAAAACTTAAACTGAGTTAAATTAATCTATATACTTGCTTCTTAAGTTTAGAAATATAGTCCTTTTTTTTCTTTTTTTTTTTTTATCGAATGGGTTTTAACATCCCAAAGCTCCGAGCTTATTGTATCTACCCAAACGTGCAATCCGGGTCACCATAATCCTTCTATCTTTCACTATGTCCAAAAGTCTACAAATATTGTCCTCTCGGCGGTAAATTTCGGCTCTAAAGTTTTACTCCCAATATTTTCTTCTAGCAACATATGATGACGCATATGGTTGTTATTTCCCCCCGCTCCATAGAATCTTTAGATGGAATCACTAAATCCAAGTCAGGCTAGTGTTATCTTTATATACAAACTCAGCAAAAAATTAAAACAAATTCAGGACAATAAAGCCCTTAAAAACAGTATGAGGGAGTTACTACTTTATGAAACATTTTATTCAGTGGGGGAGTTGCTCAGCCATAATTGGCAGGTAGATGACAAAATTCTCGACAGGGACAGACATGTTGTTATGGCTTTTGTTGACGCTTGCAATGCAATACTTTATCAACGGCAGAAATGTATAAACTTGAGTGTTGTAGTGTACAAGTATTTATTTGTTTATATTATAATTAATTGTTTGTTATACTGCCTTTATCTTGGTACAAAATTGTTCATTGTTTTGATTGTACTGACTTATAACTTATTATTGTTAAGATATTTAATGTGTTTATATATGTATAATTTTTAAGTATCTTGTAATGTATGTATGAGTTATGACTTCTTGTATGCTATTTTATTCTCTCCTACAGTGAAAAAAGAAATGACTAGATAATATCCTCAACTTTTGCTTTTTCAGGTGACAAGTTTTTTTATAGGTCTCATCCCATCCACAAGTCTAACCTTTTAAAGCCTATGTCGTTTGTTAAAAAACCCGTGTAGTTTTTTAACGTTCTCTAAATGTAATCTAAAGAACGTCTCGTAAAGAAGGGGCAGTATTGATTTTAGACTGCATTATTTTTTGATTGGTTTATAACACTTTAAAGTACATACATATATTTAAAAAATATTTACGGTAGGGCTATCTACTTTTTCTAAATTGATTGGACAAATCTAAAATTTTACAAAAATGAAATTTAACCTGTTGTAATATTTCTTAACTAAATAGGGCACACATTTATAACAAATAAAAATATGTATTCCCAAATTTTGTTAAAAAGGTTCAAACTAAAAAATTACCAATATCTGCAGTTGATAATTTCATTTAGGTTAAGAAATTCTTTGAAATAATTCTAACCTCTACAATTTTATTTAGCCAATAATTATTAACTATTTTATTTCTAAACTATGTAACTTAACGAAACCGAGATATAAATATTATTTAAACTAAACAGGAAACGTAAAGTAACTGTGGCTTACGGTCAACGAATGCAAGCTAAGTATTTAGTTAACTATGTTCTCTCTGATGGATGAATAATAGTACAATAATAATTAGCCTGTTCGCTGGTTTTTTTTAAATTATGCAAATTCCCCAGTATTTGACTCCACTATAACTTGGGAACAAAGTTTTAGAGGATTTAGTTGTTCCTCTGACCAAACATCTCAGTTATTTATTACTGTTTTTGGATTCCACAACAGAAGGGACAATACCCACCCTGAAAACAGTATCACACCATCATTAAACAGAAAGACCCCGCGATTTCTACATGGTTCCATCTATCTGCAGTTGGTACGGTTAATTACTTTTCCATAAACAAATGATAAACCTAAACTACCTTCAAATAACATACTGTAATAGTCGGACAGTTTAACTATAGTGTAATTCAGAAATATTTTCATTTGCCCTTCCAATAAACTGTAAGTTACCTTATCTTTGAGACACTTCACTCAAGACACACCTAATCCAATCGTCAAATCGATTGTATCAAATATTTCCAATACAACAATGAATCGTGTGCCACATATATGTATCGTGTGAAGAATAGATGTACAACATTTGATTAAACAGAACTTTTATACTGTTTACATCTTGTATTGGAATGTTTACAAAGGGATGAAAACAATTTAATTTAAAGACAAAATAATTGTGTGTAATTTATATTATTCATTTTATATTTCTGCGATATGTGAGAACTTTAATTATTAATATTATAATATAATAAGCTATGATTATAGTAAATTTTTTATACGAATAATGTATTATCACTATGTATGACTGGCTCACTAATCCCAATAGTTATATTATCAAACCCTTCAGGGGCTCACTTAAAACAAATATGCAATAGCAATCCATAGGATCCTGGCTGGATCTACACTTTTATTCGTTTAGTCTTGGTTAGATCCCTCTCGTTCGTCTCTCTTGACATACTCTTGATCTTTTCCGATCCTGACGCTATTAGAGTATTCTTTTTTCTTCCTTTGATTTAAAAGGCGATGATTTTTCAACTTTAAACAACAACAAAAGGATTATAATAAATAAACAAATTGAGTTTTATTTAATTAATATAAACATTAAATTCTTTTAAGATGTTTTAAATCTTGGTTTCACGTCACCATTTGAATGATGGATTTTATCATCTGTCAGATTAACTTAAAAATGATTGAACATACTTTTTTAATACGATTTGACATACAACCAACTGTTATGATTTGACTATTGGATTTAATCGTGTTTTGGAATTGAATTTAAATCATGCAACTGAGTGTTTTAAGTAATGCAATGCAGTACAATTCAGTTTGAAGTATGATCACAAAATCTGTTTAAAGTTTAAATTATATTGTATAGTGATTATTAGTATTATTTAATAATCAATAAATTTAGTTCCATAAATTCTAATACATTCACTAGGTTTAAATTGTTTTCATTTGTATTGGTTTTTATCTTCCCACACATATGAAGTATAAAACGTTGTGTTATGGGACAATATCAGTGTCGGGTTGTTTGCAAATATATCTGTTTAAAGGTTCCCGGAATTTAAAAAAGTGTTTTTTGGTATGGTGTCTCATCTAAGATCTGCCTGTCGTATGTTCACTTTTCTTTCTCGTCAATTATTCCTAAACCGTAATATATAATTGATTTTCGATATTGTACACGGTTTGAGTCATTAATATTCATAATTAAATAAAATTTTAACGAAATCTGTGGAGATGATTTTGAGAAATGAAGAACACAACACCCCTCGGCCGAATTTGTTACCGATACCAGACGAACCAGCATTTTTGGAGAGATGGTGACATATTTGTTTTGTTTTTAAGGTTCCTTGCTACATTTGAGCAAATTTCGATAAAAATCGCAAAAGTCTTAATTTTGTCTTTTCAGCACTAAATTTTGAGTTATCAAAACATTTTTAAAAAGTCCCGAGATATCGCTAAATTATAATCAGTTAGCGTGTTTGGGCCGTAGAGCCCATTGACGGCAGACAGAAATACGACATAGAGACCGACAACATTCCATAAACCACGTTTTTGGACTAAGGTGACCTCAAAACGGATATATCGCAAAAAACTAAATATTGATTTATTTGATATATATATATATATATATATATATATATGTATCCCTATCATACCAGCATGTGTAAAAGTAAAACAATATAAATAAATACATAACTTCGAATATCAGCAATTATATATATTATCTAGAAACCGAAACTTTAGTATAATTTCAGTTAAATTTTCCACTTTAGGTACATTTTATTATTCTTTCAATATATTTTTTTCTCATTAATAAATGTTTGGAATACATTTTACATGTTTTTTTTTTGTTTTTTTTTTTTATTTTTAGGTAGCAATAACTAACACGAGTTAGTTCATCAAAACATTTTTGCATCCCTGCTATCTGCAAATATTACTTCCAATAAATGAACTTAAAATAAGTGAACTGTTTTCAATGTATCACGTTCAGGTAT
This sequence comes from Aphrophora alni, assembly GCA_963513935.1. Classification (NCBI taxonomy): domain Eukaryota; kingdom Metazoa; phylum Arthropoda; class Insecta; order Hemiptera; family Aphrophoridae; genus Aphrophora; species Aphrophora alni. The sequence continues at coordinate 25,083,291 of OY740772.1, read as the reverse complement.
TCAATAAATTATATGTTTTGCTCCACGTTGAAGAATCCAAGTTAATTTAATATCATAAGAGACTAATGCAAATACGCAGATATAATCGTTGAGAGGGGGGGGGGTAGTATTTATAAAATGTTGGTCCATAACATTCTACTTAGATGAAAATTAACGTTTTACTTCTCAGTATTCGAAATATAAGATAAGTTTGTTAATTAATTGTAGAACATTTAGACCTCCGTTTTTCTCATATTTTCACGTTTATTGCCTTAGGAAACCAAATATTAGTTTTTCAACGTTGTCGCTTGTATGTAAGCACGATAGCGGCCACTAACATTAAAGATATGAACATGAAATGGGCTTATAGAGAACCTTATTGATAATATTTATAAAAATCGAATAAAAATTTAAAAAACTAATTTTGTCTGTGTATGTGACTATTATAATTTTAGTAATTTACTTACTTGTTTATGACGCGTTTCAGATCTTTCCGTCATCAGATTTTCGCTTAATTGTGGTCGTTAATAGACTTAAATAAATATAACGTCAATATAACACAAACACACGCGCACAATAACACAATAATATACAAAATATACTATAACTCAGCGTGTGTACATCGCCAAATACATACTTTTTTAACGTGCTCTAAAAAAGTTGTTTATTATTTTCTATTATCGAAACACCTCAGGCGTCGGCATGAACTATATTAACAATGGAATATATTAGATAAAGGCGTATATATTTTATTAAGTCTATTTTACAAGAGTGTTTGAAATGTAGGAACAATGTAAATCTCATGGTCTCTCGTTTCTGTCTTAGAGTGTTCACGGCTCTATCATCGTATTCCGTAAGCACACGTGATCATAGTAATAAAAATTAATCTATTAATAATTAGTTAAATGATAAAATAATCAATACGTTAATATTATACAGACTTACTTGAATCCTAAACTAAAGCAAGATAGAAACCATCCATTCTCTTCTTACCTGCAACATAACAAAAAACATAAACATCAATGTTGAGAACTGCGTGCTGAAAACATGTGTGTTAAATTTAATTCAACCAATGTTTGTAAGGCAATTATCAACCAAGTATATAAACTATGTAAATGAGTATTTGTTAACTATGTTTCGATTTTTCCAACCTCCTTTAGTGTTAACGAATAATCAAGGTAAATAAGTAGTTGAAAAACATTGCATAAACTTTCCCACTCACTTGCACTACATTCACTTTATTGACGTCAATCAAGCACACACACTATATATATATATATATATATATAGTGCTTGATTACCGCTGCCAATACTTCAGGCCTTTCAAGTGTTTTCCCTTTATTGCTAGCTGTCAGGCTGTACCTGTCCTTTTTCACTAACTCGACTAACAAGTCTATGAGACGCCATTCGCGACTGAGGTTCTCCATTTGGAAACCGCTCGGCATACACCCTCGCAGAAGCCACATAGTTTTGGAAACATTCCCTTAACAACACTATTAGCATATCCGCATTTGTATACGGCATTTCGAAAAAGCAGAAGCAGTACATCCTTCACAGCAGACTGACTAAGGGTAGCCAAATCATATTTGTCAGATAAAGATGTCTAGCCAGCATACTGCAAGTGATAAGCCTGTTGAGGGTGGTAGAAAGTACCTTTCTAGTCCAAGCCTGCATTGAGATTGTGCATGTGCATGAATCATTGTTATCATTTAAAGATAAACATGGACAACTACTACCAAAGTGTTAAGCGACATTGAAAAATAAAACATGTTGAATTTTGTTCTGAATTCACAAAGTCCGTTTATTTAATCATAAAAACCTGTTTGTTCAAATAAAAATAATTTGTTAAGTTTCGTAATCTGTCATAATTAAGTTTTTCGGCTGCCATTTTAAAACAGTAAGAGATAGAAAAAAGATTAAATACAAAAATGTTCGTTTTGAAAAGACCTTTTATTTGATATAAATTTTTTTATAAGTTGCTATTTAAGAATTTTGAGTTTTACGCTTTTTGTATTCTTCAAGTTTAAGCATTTTTTAAATTTACAAAATCCAGTGAAAAATGCCCCCTACCACACGTTTCCTTAAAGAATAGCTAAAAATAAGCTTGGAAAAATCTGGTGCTGTTCCGTATTGTAGGTAGGGTAAAACGGTACTTTATTTTAAAGTCCTATTTAAAAACGTTTTGGTACACCCTGTACATACGGTTAAAGATAATTAACTTTTGTTTGCACCAAAATTTTCAGGGTAATTACACCTTTAAATTGATGTATCACACAACCCATGTTTATATTTGAAAATTCCTCAAAAAGCACCCCTACGCCCTAAATTGGGCCCTTTTGGGACTTTTTTCTCAATTGAAAATAATTTTATTGGATATCCTGAGGCCAAATTAGGGAGAAATGAGATAGAAAAAGTGTTAAAGTAAGTTAGTAAGACAGCTATAAATACATCACGAGTGGTCTGCCTCACTCTGTATATATATATATATATATATATATATATATATATATACAAAATATACAAAAAATATATAGATATATTACAAAATCTCTATTAGTTACACTCGTGACTCGCAAGCTTTGAATCTATAGATATGTGAAAAGCCTTCCACTAGCTACTCTCGCAGGGTGACTTGGCTCAGCCGGGTCACGTAACTATACGAATATCACAGTTTTGGGAGAGAAATTACATTTTTGAAAATAACTTGTTATAAAGATGTGAGGCATGGTGAAGATACGCCTTAGTATAAATTGTATTCACATCGGTCCACTTGTTTGTAGAGTACTTCCCCAATGACAGACCGTCATCGTTCCAAATATTACATTTAGACTCAGGAGTCCTTAATTGTGTTATTTCAACATAAATTCGACATCAATTATCAGTTACGTAAATCCTAACACATAAGAAAGTACAAATTGAAATTACATCATCTTGATCGTATTTCTCACAATTGCCTGAAATGATTTAAAAAAAATAAATTTAAATATGAAATAATTTTATCTCCGACAATTTAGGAATTTAAAAAAAAAAATTAAATAAGATAAAGTTTGTCTAAAGTTTCACGTCAATTATTTAAACGACAACAGGAAAACCACACGCAGTGTCATGTTATATATTTTAAAACAATACACAACCCTCTTACTTTGGTACTTTGTGGGTTACATCAGGGGGTTGTCAGGTAGAGGTTGATATTAAGGGCTGTCAGGTTTTATTCTCCTTTTCGTTTTCACATTTTATCTTTAAAAAATACGCAGTACTACGCTTAATAAAATTATTCAAATAAAAACAGACACTCACTGCGTTCACAGCATTTTGTTATTTAGTTTGTAGCAAGTTTAATCATGGAAAACCAAATATATACATGATGAACAGTGAACAATGTGAAAAATAAATGTGGGCGATAGTACACTTAAATGCAACAAAAATGGCCATACTGTCCCATCCTATCTCGCTTCGTTTCTAAGATATAATACCCCCATTTTTTAGAAAAACGTAACTTTTGAGCTAAAATATTAATTTTTTCGCAGTATTTTTCACATAAAAAGTATAGTGACCCCATTTTCAAAACCTACATTAAATTAAGAGAGAACCAACAGAGTTTTAAAACTGAGAATATGCATTTTTACAAGCCTCCAAACATGAAAAAAATGAATGTTTTGAAATCTTTAATGAAATTCAAATTAATTTTACAAACCATCGATTACACCTGTAAGTTACACAAAAACTATAGTGTTTCATAATCTTTCCAACGGTATAACCGACTCGCTAATTTACTGTCTGTTCGTAGAATTAAGAAATTAAAAATTCGTGATCAATTATGAAGGATTTTGTTTCTTTAACTGACACTAAACAGTATAATATCACCTGGATTTTAATTTGGAACGTTCTTTAATATTCACTCTGAAAACATGTATATGTGATACACATACATCCTATGGGTTTACACCCATCAATCGGTAAACCATTGCCTTGCATTACAAATAAACAGTCCAAAACACTGCCCAAACTTCCTCAGGCACCTATCTCCAAAAACAAATAAACTTATTCGTCATTAAAACTGTGAGTTCGGTAGTTGTCAATGAAAACTGACAATGAACCAAAGACAAAGTCTTTAAACAAAATAGTTATAAGTTCCAACAAGTACCTAAACCAGTTTCATTTGTGCCATGAACACAGTATCAGCATAAATCGATAAAAATTGAACTCTTTACCGCCGGGGTCAAGGTTTATTTATTCCTGAACCTGAATATTACCAATGACTACATAAATACTATAAGACACGACATAGGATAGGGAAATAGTCTACGCTTTACGGGTGCTGTTCGTCACAAGTTTGACACACAGCTATCAGAAAGCGCTAGCAGCAGGTGCTTGACTGTACGCATCCCACTTGGTTGAGACTGTACAACTGTTGACCTCTCTCTCACAAACCTTCTCACTTACTTCCGTCAGCATAGTCAGTGTTGTCAGTTCGTGCGCTGAGATAAGCGATTCTCGACCTTCCCTCGCATCTCTGGTCCCATATGTGGCATCAGTGCGTTTTCTCTTACCCGCCTGAAACATTGTTTGACCGTAGAGCCACCTTGCGCCAGTCACATCAACTTCAGATTCTCTAGCAGAGCGACCTAGCGGGTATTGGACAACTCAAGAATAAGCGTAGAATATTTAACATGGCCATGTCGTGTCTTATAGTATTTATGTAGTCATTGATATTACTTCACTCATAATTTTGAACAGTAGTTTTTATCATATATTTTTCTAAAATTTTAACGTAATCGGTAGAGCCAATTTTGAGACATTAAGTCTTTCAAAACAGCACTATTTTTCTTGTAAACGTTAGCTCACGAACCAGCGATTTTAGAAAGATGTCGACAAATACGTTTTGTTTGAGTCAGTAAAAGCTACATATGAAAAACAATTATCATAAATCATTAGAGCCGATTTTGATAAAATCGTAATTTTTTTTTTTTTTTGCAACTAATAAATTTTAAGAACAATAAAAACTTCCTGAGATATGGACAAAAAATGCCCACAGCCCGTTTGATTAAAATCGGTCCAAGAGTTTAAGCTGTAGACTCACATACTTCATTTCAAAAACCACATTTGCGTCGAAATGGATTTATGCCCAAAAACCAGACGTCATTTTGTTTTACATAACTTTCTCTGTACTACAAAAAAATATATACCTAATCGAATTAACTGTTAAAAAAATAGAAATAACAACTCGTTCTACAGTTTTCTAATATATATATATATATATATATATATATATATATATGTATGTATGTATTCAATACAAAAATAAAATTTGTATGCAAAGACTACTTCAATTGTGCTATAAAACTCTCCTAAGATTAATCATATTTCATTAAAATAGAGTTTTTAATAACGATAGTTAAAATTAATTTTAGTTTTGGGTCGTAGTTTTGATTTATTAGAGTGTCACACACTGATATTCACATTTTTAGGGAAAGTCAAATTTGAGAAAATTGGGGTTACATAACATCTCCGTAGAAGAATTTTTGTATCAGTAATTCCTGGAACGACGTTTTGGAGGAAATTAAAACCAATGCGTTATTGTATTGTCCATAGAGGATACTTTTTTATCAAAATCTTAGACCGGTTTAATAACAACTGAAAAACCTATTAGATTTTATTTGTATGGCCGTTACCTCAAATTTGTGTTAATATATACACATAGGCCTATATAAAAATGAAAAAGTTACTTAAAATTTCATGAAAGTCGGACAGTATTTGTAACTAATCATTTACAAATAATTATGATTAATGATATCAAATGATAAATGTTAATTAATTCATGTAAAAACAAAAATAAAATAAAATAATAATAACAACATTTAAAAGCAATTCATATTGGAGAAAATGTAGTGGTGCCAGGTGCAGCTTGGGAAGGTTGGAATTTTAACTGTACCAAGGGAAGTGTACAAGAAAAAACAAAAGAAAACGGGACTTTAGCCTTGAAGGAGCAAACGCGCCTACACACTTAAAACAACAAGTAACGGGAGAATTGGCCAAGGACAGATGTGAATAAAATTGTAAAAAAAAGAGAAAACAAGGGTGAAGTTAGCGTCCCTAACTGTACATCAGAAACGAGTATACTGGGTAAGTAAAATTCGGTTGTGTTACACTAACTAGTAACAATATTATTAATATTTTCAGTAATAAAAAAGTTTTCCAGTATCCAACGTTTTTACACCGCTTACAATTTAAAAGTGTTGTACACGCTGGTTATTTGTATAAACAGATTAAAAATCCTGTAAGTATACAGAAGATAATCTATCAAGTACAAACGAGATAACTCGTTCAATTTAAATTTAATATAAATATGCATGCATAATAGAATATCAAATTGCAAGCAAACAAAAACTATTATCACGGAAAAAGTTTTCATTATTTTACAAGAGTAATTTGACTATAATATATTTTCAGTAACAAATTTGTAATATAATTATCGCCTTAAGTAGAAATTCACCAAAAAAATTCAATATAATAATTCTCAAATTACTTAAAACTATAACGAGAATAGAGAATGTCTCTTTCCATCACATTGAGTCTAAATAGAAACATGGAAACGCAATCTGTGAAGTAGAAGCTTTCGAGATTAACAAATTATTCTGAGAGCAAAATACACAAACACCTGGAAATGCAAGTTAAATGGTGCAATAAAATGTAAATTGATTTAGAGAATAAATACATAAAGTTTCCGCTAGAGTTACTCGTACATCGATCATAGTGCAAAAATGTTACAATAAACTGCATAATATTAGTTACGTTATCAGCACATCAGACTAGCGATCTATTGCAGCAAATAAAGTAGAAAATGTTATTACAAACAGCATTAACAGTCGTTTTTACAACCTCATCGATGTATGCGATTGTTTTATTTATAATGAAGGTATTACAGAGTGAGGTTGTATGTAAGAATATTTTAGAAAGTGTTTTCTTTGTAATAGTTTGTATTTCAATATTCACACTAAAAATTTAAAAAATCTGTGTGTGTGCTAATAACCACACAATGTAAGTGAATACTTCTAATTTTCCAATTTTAATATATATATATATATATATATATATATATATATATATTAATTTTAATATATAGGCTATATATGTTATACATATAATTAGTGCAGATTAGTTTGGTGAATCAAAAACCTAGGTGATATTAATATTGTCATACAAAATTATTTATTCTTATGTCTGTACTCATAAAGTGATATTAGTTACAAGATATACAATCATAATTATTTTAAAATATTTATATGAAAATTACTTATAGAAATTATATTTATATAATATATATGTTTATGTAAATTATATGACGCCGTATAATATGTAAGGTTAGGAAACCTTATGCCACGAAGAGCAATAAATAAATACATGTTTATTGAAGTTTATACTGATGTATCAATGTGTAAATATAAATAAAGAATAGTAATATTTAAATAAAGAAAATAAAATTACACGGGACAAAAATGTGCATGGAATGTTTACTTAAAAAACTATTGTACTATTATTCATTTCTGAAAGAAATTTATTAATATCATTATTAACTTATAGCAATTGATGTCTAAGTCCTTCATATTTTTGGATAAATGTGAGTTATCCAATATCCATAAGTTACCTTGATGCAAAATAAAATTTTCACTATTAGTAAAAGGAAGCATAAATTGTAAACACTTTAAATATTATTTAAATATTTTTTATACTGATAATATACAATAAAATTGGAACGATGCACTTCTTGTCGGACAGTAAACGTGGCTGATGACGACTGAAGCCGAGTATAGACGATTCAGTGCGTCACCAACCCGAGCGCTCCAGATGTCGAGTGGAGCCGAGTAAACCCGATTCAGCGTAACCGACCAGAGCGTGACGGTTCACTTACGTTCACTCCTCAGCAAAAACGCGTCAAAGGAAATTTCACTTTTTAAAAAATCATGGTACAGATCCACCATACAATGTAATAAAAGCTTGGTGTCGAGTGGAGCCGAGTAAACCCGATTCAGCGTAACTGACTCGAGCGTGACGGTTCACTTACGTTCACTCCTCAGCAAAAACGCGTCAAAGGAAATTTCACTTTAAAAAAATCATGGTACAGATCCACCATACAATGTAATACAAGCTTGGTGTCGAGTGGAGCCGAGTAAACCCGATTCATCGTAACCGACCCGAGCGTGACGGTTCACTTACGTTCATTCCTCAGCAAAAACGCGTCAAAGGCAGTTTCACTTTTAAAAAAATCATGGTACAGAACCACCATACAATGTAATACAAGCTTGGTTTCGAGTGGAACCGAGTAAACCCGATTCAGCGTAACCGAACCGAGTGTGACGGTTCACTTACGTTCATTCCTCAGCAAAAACGCGTCAAAGGAAGTTTCACTTTTTAAAAAATCATGGTACAGAACCACCATACAATGTAATACAAGCTTGGTGTCGAATGGAGCCGAGTAAACCCGATTCATCGTAACCGACCCGAGCGTGACGGTTCACTTACGTTCATTCCTCAGCAAAAACGCGTCAAAGGCAGTTTCACTTTTTAAATAATCATGGTACAGATCCACCATACAATGTAATACAAGCTTGGTTTCGAGTGGAACCGAGTAAACCCGATTCAGCGTAACCGACCCGAGTGTGACGGTTCACTTACGTTCATTCCTCAGCAAAAACGCGTCAAAGGAAGTTTCACTTTTTAAAAAATCATGGTACAGAACCACCATACAATGTAATACAAGCTTGGTGTCGAGTGGAGCCGAGTAAACCCGATTCATCGTAACCGACCCGAGCGTGACGGTTCACTTACGTTCATTCCTCAGCAAAAACGCGTCAAAGGAAGTTTCACTTTAGAAAAATCATGGTACAGATCCACCATACAATGTAATACAAGCTTGTAGTCGAGTGGAGCCGAGTAAACCCGATTCATCCTAACCGACCCGAGCGTGACGGTTCACTTACGTTCATTCCTCAGCAAAAACGCGTCAAAGGAAGTTTCACTTTAAAAAAATCATGGTACAGAACCACCATACAATGTAATACAAGCTTGGTGTCGAGTGGAGCCGAGTAAACCCGATTCATCGTAACCGACCCGAGCGTGACGGTTCACTTACGTTCATTCCTCAGCAAAAACGCGTCAAAGGCAGTTTCACTTTTTAAATAATCATGGTACAGATCCACCATACAATGAAATACAAGCTTGGTGTCGAGTGGAGCCGAGTAAACCCGATTCATCGTAACCGACCCGAGCGTGACGGTTCACTTACGTTCACTCCTCAGCAAAAACGCGTCAAAGGCAGTTTCACATTTTAAATAATCATGGTACAGATCCACCATACAATGTAATACAAGCTTGGTGTCGAGTGGAGCCGAGTAAACCCGATTCATCGTAACCGACCCGAGCGTGACGGTTCACTTACGTTCATTCCTCAGCAAAAACGCGTCAAAGGAAGTTTCACTTTAAAAAAATCATGGTACAGAACCACCATACAATGTAATACAAGCTTGGTGTCGAGTGGAGCCGAGTAAACCCGATTCATCGTAACCGACCCGAGCGTGACGGTTCACTTACGTTCATTCCTCAGCAAAAACGCGTCAAAGGAAGTTTCACTTTTTAAATAATCATGGTACAGATCCACCATATAATGTAATACAAGCTTGGTGTCGAGTGGAGCCGAGTAAACCCGATTCATCGTAACCGACCCGAGCGTGACGGTTCACTTACGTTCACTCCTCAGCAAAAACGCGTCAAAGGAAGTTTCACTTTTTAAATAATCATGGTACAGATCCACCATATAATGTAATACAAGCTTGGTGTCGAGTGGAGCCGAGTAAACCCGATTCATCGTAACCGACCCGAGCGTGACGGTTCACTTACGTTCACTCCTCAGCAAAAACGTGTCAAAGGAAGTTTCACTTTTTAAATAATCATGGTACAGATCCACCATATAATGTAATACAAGCTTGGTGTCGAGTGGAGCCGAGTAAACCCGATTCATCGTAACCGACCCGAGCGTGACGGTTCACTTACGTTCACTCCTCAGCAAAAACGCGTCAAAGGAAGTTTCACTTTTTAAATAATCATGGTACAGATCCACCATATAATGTAATACAAGCTTGGTGTCGAGTGGAGCCGAGTAAACCCGATTCAGCGTAACTGACTCGGGCGTGACGGTTCACTTACGTTCACTCCTCAGCAAAAACGCGTCAAAGGAAGTTTCACTTTTTAAATAATCATGGTACAGATCCACCATACAATGTAATACAAGCTTGGTGTCGAGTGGAGCCGAGTAAACCCGATTCAGCGTAACTGACTCGAGCGTGACGGTTCACTTACGTTCATTCCTCAGCAAAAACGCGTCAAAGGAAGTTTCACTTTTTAAATAATCATGGTACAGATCCACCATATAATGTAATACAAGCTTGGTGTCGAGTGGAGCCGAGTAAACCCGATTCATCGTAACCAACCCGAGCGTGACGGTTCACTTACGTTCACTTCTCAGCAAAAACGCGTCAAAGGAAGTTTCACTTTTTAAATAATCATGGTACAGATCCACCATATAATGTAATACAAGTTTGGTGTCGAGTGGAGCCGAGTAAACCCGATTCAGCGTAACTGACTCGGGCGTGACGGTTCACTTACGTTCACTCCTCAGCAAAAACGCGTCAAAGGAAGTTTCACTTTTTAAATAATCATGGTACAGATCCACCATACAATGTAATACAAGCTTGGTGTCGAGTGGAGCCGAGTAAACCCGATTCATCGTAACCGACTCGAACGTGACGGTTCACTTACGTTCACTCCTCAGCAAAAACGCGTCAAAGGAAGTTTCACTTTTTAAATAATCATGGTACAGATCCACCATATAATGTAATACAAGCTTGGTGTCGAGTGGAGCCGAGTAAACCCGATTCATCGTAACCGACCCGAGCGTGACGGTTCACTTACGTTCACTCCTCAGCAAAAACGCGTCAAAGGAAGTTTCACTTTTTAAATAATCATGGTACAGATGCACCATACAATGTAATACAAGCTTGGTGTCGAGTGGAGCCGAGTAAACCCGATTCATCGTAACCGACCCGAGCGTGACGGTTCACTTACGTTCACTCCTCAGCAAAAACGCGTCAAAGGAAGTTTCACTTTTTAAATAATCATGGTACAGATCCACCATACAATGTAATACAAGCTTGGTGTCGAGTGGAGCCGAGTAAACCCGATTCATCGTAACCGACCCGAGCGTGACGGTTCACTTACGTTCACTCCTCAGCAAAAACGCGGTAAAGGAAGTTTCACTTTTTAAAAAATCATGGTACAGATCCACCATACAATGTAATACAAGCTTGGTGTCGAGTGGAGCCGAGTAAACCCGATTCATCGTAACCGACCCGAGCGTGACGGTTCACTTACGTTCACTCCTCAGCAAAAACGCGTCAAAGGCAGTTTCACTTTTTAAATAATCATGGTACAGATCCACCATACAATGTAATACAAGCTTGGTGTCGAGTGGAGCCGAGTAAACCCGATTCATCGTAACCGACCCGAGCGTGACGGTTCACTTACGTTCATTCCTCAGCAAAAACGCGTCAAAGGAAGTTTCACTTTAAAAAAATCATGGTACAGAACCACCATACAATGTAATACAAGCTTGGTGTCGAGTGGAGCCGAGTAAACCCGATTCATCGTAACCGACCCGAGCGTGACGGTTCACTTACGTTCATTCCTCAGCAAAAACGCGTCAAAGGCAGTTTCACTTTTTAAATAATCATGGTACAGATCCACCATACAATGTAATACAAGCTTGGTGTCGAGTGGAGCCGAGTAAACCCGATTCATCGTAACCGACCCGAGCGTGACGGTTCACTTACGTTCACTCCTCAGCAAAAACGCGTCAAAGGCAGTTTCACATTTTAAATAATCATGGTACAGATCCACCATACAATGTAATACAAGCTTGGTGTCGAGTGGAGCCGAGTAAACCCGATTCATCGTAACCGACCCGAGCGTGACGGTTCACTTACGTTCATTCCTCAGCAAAAACGCGTCAAAGGAAGTTTCACTTTAAAAAAATCATGGTACAGAACCACCATACAATGTAATACAAGCTTGGTGTCGAGTGGAGCCGAGTAAACCCGATTCATCGTAACCGACCCGAGCGTGACGGTTCACTTACGTTCATTCCTCAGCAAAAACGCGTCAAAGGAAGTTTCACTTTTTAAATAATCATGGTACAGATCCACCATATAATGTAATACAAGCTTGGTGTCGAGTGGAGCCGAGTAAACCCGATTCATCGTAACCGACCCGAGCGTGACGGTTCACTTACGTTCACTCCTCAGCAAAAACGCGTCAAAGGAAGTTTCACTTTTTAAATAATCATGGTACAGATCCACCATATAATGTAATACAAGCTTGGTGTCGAGTGGAGCCGAGTAAACCCGATTCATCGTAACCGACCCGAGCGTGACGGTTCACTTACGTTCACTCCTCAGCAAAAACGTGTCAAAGGAAGTTTCACTTTTTAAATAATCATGGTACAGATCCACCATATAATGTAATACAAGCTTGGTGTCGAGTGGAGCCGAGTAAACCCGATTCATCGTAACCGACCCGAGCGTGACGGTTCACTTACGTTCACTCCTCAGCAAAAACGCGTCAAAGGAAGTTTCACTTTTTAAATAATCATGGTACAGATCCACCATATAATGTAATACAAGCTTGGTGTCGAGTGGAGCCGAGTAAACCCGATTCAGCGTAACTGACTCGGGCGTGACGGTTCACTTACGTTCACTCCTCAGCAAAAACGCGTCAAAGGAAGTTTCACTTTTTAAATAATCATGGTACAGATCCACCATACAATGTAATACAAGCTTGGTGTCGAGTGGAGCCGAGTAAACCCGATTCAGCGTAACTGACTCGAGCGTGACGGTTCACTTACGTTCATTCCTCAGCAAAAACGCGTCAAAGGAAGTTTCACTTTTTAAATAATCATGGTACAGATCCACCATATAATGTAATACAAGCTTGGTGTCGAGTGGAGCCGAGTAAACCCGATTCATCGTAACCAACCCGAGCGTGACGGTTCACTTACGTTCACTTCTCAGCAAAAACGCGTCAAAGGAAGTTTCACTTTTTAAATAATCATGGTACAGATCCACCATATAATGTAATACAAGTTTGGTGTCGAGTGGAGCCGAGTAAACCCGATTCAGCGTAACTGACTCGGGCGTGACGGTTCACTTACGTTCACTCCTCAGCAAAAACGCGTCAAAGGAAGTTTCACTTTTTAAATAATCATGGTACAGATCCACCATACAATGTAATACAAGCTTGGTGTCGAGTGGAGCCGAGTAAACCCGATTCATCGTAACCGACTCGAACGTGACGGTTCACTTACGTTCACTCCTCAGCAAAAACGCGTCAAAGGAAGTTTCACTTTTTAAATAATCATGGTACAGATCCACCATATAATGTAATACAAGCTTGGTGTCGAGTGGAGCCGAGTAAACCCGATTCATCGTAACCGACCCGAGCGTGACGGTTCACTTACGTTCACTCCTCAGCAAAAACGCGTCAAAGGAAGTTTCACTTTTTAAATAATCATGGTACAGATGCACCATACAATGTAATACAAGCTTGGTGTCGAGTGGAGCCGAGTAAACCCGATTCATCGTAACCGACCCGAGCGTGACGGTTCACTTACGTTCACTCCTCAGCAAAAACGCGTCAAAGGAAGTTTCACTTTTTAAATAATCATGGTACAGATCCACCATACAATGTAATACAAGCTTGGTGTCGAGTGGAGCCGAGTAAACCCGATTCATCGTAACCGACCCGAGCGTGACGGTTCACTTACGTTCACTCCTCAGCAAAAACGCGGTAAAGGAAGTTTCACTTTTTAAAAAATCATGGTACAGATCCACCATACAATGTAATACAAGCTTGGTGTCGAGTGGAGCCGAGTAAACCCGATTCATCGTAACCGACCCGAGCGTGACGGTTCACTTACGTTCACTCCTCAGCAAAAACGCGTCAAAGGCAGTTTCACTTTTTAAATAATCATGGTACAGATCCACCATACAATGTAATACAAGCTTGGTGTCGAGTGGAGCCGAGTAAACCCGATTCATCGTAACCGACCCGAGCGTGACGGTTCACTTACGTTCATTCCTCAGCAAAAACGCGTCAAAGGAAGTTTCACTTTAAAAAAATCATGGTACAGAACCACCATACAATGTAATACAAGCTTGGTGTCGAGTGGAGCCGAGTAAACCCGATTCATCGTAACCGACCCGAGCGTGACGGTTCACTTACGTTCACTCCTCAGTAAAAACGCGTCAAAGGAAGTTTCACTTTTTAAATAATCATGGTACAGATCCACCATACAATGTAATACAAGCTTGGTGTCGAGTGGAGCCGAGTAAACCCGATTCATCGTAACCGACCCGAGCGTGACGGTTCACTTACGTTCACTCCTCAGCAAAAACGCGGTAAAGGAAGTTTCACTTTTAAAAAAATCATGGTACAGATCCACCATACAATGTAATACAAGCTTGGTGTCGAGTGGAGCCGAGTAAACCCGATTCATCGTAACCGACCCGAGCGTGACGGTTCACTTACGTTCACTCCTCAGCAAAAACGCGTCAAAGGAAGTTTCACTTTTTAAATAATCATGGTACAGATCCACCATACAATGTAATACAAGCTTGGTGTCGAGTGGAGCCGAGTAAACCCGATTCAGCGTAACTGACTCGAGCGTGACGGTTCACTTACGTTCATTCCTCAGCAAAAACGCGTCAAAGGAAGTTTCACTTTTTAAATAATCATGGTACAGATCCACCATATAATGTAATACAAGCTTGGTGTCGAGTGGAGCCGAGTAAACCCGATTCATCGTAACCGACCCGAGCGTGACGGTTCACTTACGTTCACTCCTCAGCAAAAACGCGTCAAAGGAAGTTTCACTTTTTAAATAATCATGGTACAGATCCACCATATAATGTAATACAAGCTTGGTGTCGAGTGGAGCCGAGTAAACCCGATTCAGCGTAACTGACTCGGGCGTGACGGTTCACTTACGTTCACTCCTCAGCAAAAACGCGTCAAAGGAAGTTTCACTTTTTAAATAATCATGGTACAGATCCACCATACAATGTAATACAAGCTTGGTGTCGAGTGGAGCCGAGTAAACCCGATTCATCGTAACCGACCCGAGCGTGACGGTTCACTTACGTTCACTCCTCAGCAAAAACGCGTCAAAGGAAGTTTCACTTTTTAAATAATCATGGTACAGATCCACCATACAATGTAATACAAGCTTGGTGTCGAGTGGAGCCGAGTAAACCCGATTCATCGTAACCGACCCGAGCGTGACGGTTCACTTAAGTTCACTCCTCAGCAAAAACGCGTCAAAGGAAGTTTCACTTTAAAAAAAAATCATGGTACAGATCCACCATACAATGTAATACAAGCAAATTCTTTAAATGCAATGCCCAAAAGTTGATTACTTGGCTTTGTAGGGAAATATTGGTAGATAAAAGGGTCTTGTCTAGTAGAGTGACTTGTTTAAAATGTTGTTACGCAGGTTTTCTGAATTATGATTCTGTATATCACAACATCGTAGACCTGTATATATAATAAGTATCTACTCGCTTCTCTGATGTTACTGTCAAACCTCTAGCAGTTCTCGAAACTGTATATTTATTATGGAGCTTCCAGTATTTACAGTCATGTCGGTGACTCGGCCCTGCTATACGAGAATCACATTTACTTAGGAGGTCAATGCCGCAATTACATTTTTGACAATTACTATGCTATTTGTCATCGTAAAGATGAGAGATTGGTCGGATTACTTGCAGAATTGAAATCTGCAACTTCGTATAAGTTAAATAATACACGAGATAAGAATAAAAAATTGTTCAAAATGACAGCTATTTTGACCTTTTAAAACAATAGATTTTTTTAAAGTTCAATAGGATTCTATATGAGTACAATATAACCATCTATATCAAAAAATACGAAAAATTAGTAAATGAAAGATTTATCTGTTTATGTTTATGTGTTGGTTTATGTTTATGCTCCTATGTGTTTTGTACTCTGTCTTATGTAATGATGAAAAGTATATAGGAATAAACTAAATAAAGTAAAATTAGTAAAATAATTGTGTTTTATTTATTGTTCCTAGTGATTGTAGTTAGGGGTATATTCAAACCATTATTACGAATTCACCACAGTGCTCATAAAGATTGTAATTGATGGAAAGGTTTAGACTTGTTGTAGGCAATTGTATTGTCACTCACAACCAAATAGATGGAATGAAATGAAATAACAAAACTAAATTAAATGAATTGAACAATATTCTTAAACTTATTCCAAAATTACAATACTGAATATTACAGGGTCAATAAATAAACGCATAAATAGTAAAAACTTGTTTGGTATGTTAAACTTGCATATTCTAAAACAGAACAAAAATCAACACTCAAGGAAATAAAGGAACCTATATAATATAAAATAATGACTACATTGCTTTATATAAAGGTAACGTTATGTAATACATCATTACTTCAAACAGATATATAATAAATCACAAAATAATAACTTGTCACAAAGATATAATAATGTTTATATAAGAGGAAAAAATACTAGTAACTGGATGAAATTAAAATTAAACTCTGTATCGTCACTTTCTAGCAGTAATATTTGAATTTATAGCAGATAACTTATTTGTATTTAGGTAGCATTTAATATCTTCTGTTAACAAATTTCGGCGCCAGTTCGGAAAAGATTTTTTTTAACAGTTAAAATTTGGTTTAGTCACATTAATTATAGATTAAGTTAGAGATTATATATAGATTAAGTTTAATAAGTAAAATTACCTTCTAGATATTGAATCTGACATCTTATTTCCATTTCTTTTGGACAAAAGTAGTATTTTATATACTAATAGACGATTTTTAACAAGGAAAATGTATAAAGTACTTAACAAAATTGCGGCGTCTTCAATTTTAAATTTCCTTCATATAATTCGAATAATGTGTTTTTTTTTTTTAAATAGAATTACCGATTTAAATTTTTTATTATATATATACATCCACACTCTTTCCATATTGAAACTTTCAGTTAACTTGTATTTACAAACAGATCTTGGTGTAAAAATACTATGATGTAATTGATTATTATTCTTAAAGGTGTCTAATGAGTTTCAATTTGGTATTCTACATATAGACTATACAAATACCAAGAACTTCTACATTCGAAAGGATACAGACATAAACTTGCATCCTATCATGACACAGTATTAGATCCAAACAGAGAATTATTAGTTTGTTTCAATATTAGAATCAGGAAATTTCAAACTCAATGTGAACGTAATTATTTTTAAAACGGAAATGACACAACTTCCTAAATACAATGAATGAGAGAAGTAATTAATCTTAATTTTGTATTAACTCTGCACCTATTTTCATCCCCCACAAGTTCCCGCACCTATCGAAATCGCACGTGTAGATTCCTAACGCAGCTACACAAAATCTATTAACTATTTCTATAATGTACAATTTACAAGTGTTTATTGGCAAAATCCACTAAATTCTAACGTTAGTATTGTGGAAGGGACAAGGTTATAGCAGGCAAAATCCGACTAATCTCTTTATATTTATGGCGCACCTCAAGAAAGGTATATTTTATATCTCAGCTTAGATAATAAAAAAACGAAGAAAATAGCGAGAAACAATAAATAGAGAGGAGGGATTTAAGTGTAAACAATGTCCGTAGTTCTCGTCTGTCTAGCAAGTGAAACAGTCCAAATGTATTATTGCCAAATTCCGTGATACAACTAGAAAATATTTCAAAGTCAAATTTTGATAATGATTTAACAAACCCAAAATTAGTCATTTTATTCTGATGAATTTAAAATATAGAAATTTTAGTTAATTTCAAACTTTCTTAAGAAAATACTTTAAACAGAGTTATGAAAGTCAATCGACTCTACTCAAAAATGGATTTTGACAAATTTTCAGTTTAATTACGAAATGGTAATTAATTCCATGGGTGCCTTCCGACCTACTGTAATTAATTGTACTATTTTATCTTGTAGGGCTCAAATAAGTCTATCATATTGTGTAGAGATAATTGTTTCGTCCATACCGTTGACATCATCAGGTTAACTCACCACTCAACACATAGTATCAAAAAACACACTACACTTTACAATCGAACACAATACACAACTACAACAATATATAAACAAACGGATATTAACATTAAAACTCTGATAATCAATAAAAATGATAATCAATATATACATTATTCAATTTATAATTTAACTAATTTAAAATATTTTAAGGAAACATTGTACTTTGGAATCATAATGTATAATTAATAAACACAAATGATATACCACTTAGATAAATGATCATTGGATAAATGATGACATTTCTAGAGATCTTGGATCGTAAAAAACAATCATTCCTTTATTTATTGACTAAATTTAAAGAAACCGAAAAAAGTCTCTCCTATTTACTAAACAAAATCAAATTTACATTTCTATAAAGACAGTTTTTATATGTAGGCATAGGTAAAACTTCAAATATAAATCTTTTGATAACAATTTTGAAATTTAATTTATGTCTAACCACTTTGCCTATTTTGATAATATCAATCACTCTAAAAATTCGGAATCACCCTCCCCAGATTATCTGACAAAAACGAAAAATGACACATATACCTATAGCACGCATATTCACAACTCGACAGCAACAATCATTATCACTATAGTGAGTACGGGCGTAGCAATCCCAAGTGATCCCAGCTGGATATACACCTCTGGATCAAGTAGTTTTAGGTTAGATCCCTCTCTTTAAATCAGGTCTCTTTTGACCAACTCCTGTTCTCTTACGAACCTAACGCTCTTAAAATTTTTATTTTATGTTCTTTTCTTTAATTTACATAAAACCATCCATGATGACCGCGAGCAAGAATTATACAACAAAGTAATCTTTTTTTTTTAATATTTTGTTTTTTATTAAATAAAATTAGATATAAATATTAATTGATATGAAATGAATTATATTAAATTAACTGTTTACAAATTATATGTAAAATAATTGAAGAAATGTTGATGCGACTATACTTTCTAGTACTAATGAAAATTTGAGAAAGTTAATGTCAAAATATTTGTTCAGTGTTGAATTTCATTTCTAAATTTTTCACATTTCTTTCTTATAGGAGAAAATTTGGTTTATAAGGGTCCCTTACAATATTTTTTTATTTATGTTTCATACTTGGGAGTGGGGTTAAATGATGTTATCTACTTTGTATGAATTTCGTCTTAGATAGGTCTAATACAAAAATTTATCAATTTTTTTTGTTATTTTTTTTTTTACAAACTTTGAAAAGCAGAACCTTATTATATACTTGTATTATCCTATGCAAATATTGCATATAAGAATGATCTATTCAGATTTTGAAAACAAAATGTATCATGAACAAATTACATATTCTTGATTAAAAACACAAATATGAGTATCTGTCGGTCTATGGTTTATTCCTTCAGAAACTATTGAAATAGAGTCAATGAAACTCACCACATATGGTCAGTGGCACAAATAATTGAAAAAATACCCTACTTCAATCCATTTAAAAATACATCAAATAAAAGTTTTTTGTCAATACCTTTACCCATAGGTGTTGCCATGGCCTATTATAAGTTATTTTGTGGAGATTCGCATTTTGCCACATTGCATTCCTAGCCTTAATCTTATATATTAAGTCTTAGTATTGTAATATTGTTTTTAGAACACAAATTATGGCAAATATCTAAATAAACCAATAACAAACCTTATGATTAACATTTGGGTGAAAATGATTAAATAAAAAATATTCATATGAGTTAATATGAGAACAAATTTTAAAATTACACTATAAATTTCATTAAATTTTTAGGTTATCACTATTGGAAATGAACGATTCCGTTGCCCTGAAGCAATGTTCCAACCTTCATTCTTAGGAATGGAATCTTGTGATATCCATGAAACCACCTACAACTCTATCATGAAGTGTGATGTAGACATTCGTAAAGATCTTTATGCAAACTCTGTCCTTTCTGGTGGTACAACAATGTATCCAGGCATTGCTGACAGGATGCAGAAGGAGATTACAGCTCTAGCACCATCCACAATGAAGATCAAGATAATCGCTCCACCAGAACGTAAATATTCTGTATGGATCGGAGGATCTATTCTTGCTTCTCTCTCAACATTCCAACAGATGTGGATTTCCAAACAGGAGTATGATGAATCTGGTCCTTCAATCGTACACAGGAAGTGTTTCTAAACTATTTAAAGTTACGTTTGTATCACTTTTGCACACCTAACCTTCTTCACTTAGTGGGTATTTTGAAGAAACTTTACGATTAGATATATTTGTTTAATATATCCAAATATCATCCAAAGTGTGGTAAAATATTAAAATGTTTTTTTTTATAAATTTTATAAAATATGTACGATTTTTACAAAGCAGATTGTTTTAAAAAATCCTACATACAATTTAAATACCCACACATCTGTTGTCTGTTCCTCCACTAAATACGACCTAAATCGTAGGAAATGAATCATTTACAATCAAACATTTGAGTCGTTATTTATTTTCAAACCAATCTATGCACAAAAGGATAGGTTACCTATATCTATGCACATTACCTACAGAAATCATCAATATACATTTTTGTACTGTTGGTCATATTGATGTTCATAATTATTAAAAAATGAAAACACGCAATACTATTTATATAGATTTTTCTTATGTGTACATCATTTAATTCTTTTTTACTGTATTTATTTTCTCTGTAGTTATATTTTCTTGTATTTATTATTCTTTATTTACTATAAATAAATTACCTTTGTGTAGTTTTTATACTTTATGTACAGTGTTCCATTTATTATATTATAATTGTAAGACGTATGTTAAGGGATGGATATATGAGAAGAGATTTATGGAAAATAAAGGGAAATGATTGTTATTGTTTGATTTATTTTATAAATACCTAAATGTTTCAAAATAGTTTGAGTTTTGTTAAGATATAAAATATATGATAACAATATATGAAGAATTTTGTACCAAATTTCTCACCCATCTATATACAAAACCATAGCCAAAGTAACTATTCACTGTTATATCACTACAAATGTCAACTTAGAATGTATGGTGGAAATTGTCTTTAACATTCAGATAACTCCAAGCAGTAATGATCAAATGTTGATGACAAGTAAAGGTTTATGACATAAACCCATGTACCAAGCTACATACATTACGAGTATGGTTCACAAACAATTGGGAAAAAAACAAATTAATTTCGGTGTTGTTTTTTTAGTTGTTTGAAACATTTATTTGTCTCAAAAACTTTATATTTCACCAAATATGTTTTGCCCAAATTTAAGTTATTCAACATCCACAAATCTTTTTTTACTGATATTTTTCAAACGAAATTTTAGAGATTGTATCAAAACCTTCTATTTTTACTTAAAAATGCATATTTACCTTTAATACTCAAAAATGGATATTTATGTTAAAACTTAACATACATACTTTTTTACATTTCACAAAAAGTATTTACTTGAATATTTCTACATACGTATAATAAATTAAATGGTCCAATCTATTAAACTATATATAACAAACAACTTTTCTTTTGTTTAAATGAAGTGCATTGTTTGAAAGTCTACTGTGCTAATTGAAGACCATGTAAGAGGTTTAGTAGAGAGCTAAACCACTAATAAAATTCCAAATACCTGACACCAAGTCATCTGGAGTTGTTTTCTAGTTAGAATAAACAGTAGTAGCAGCTATGAGATTGTATAATACTCATTAAATCCTTTTTCCTAATTCTGAAAATGTTAATTTTTTTTTAATGTAAATCATAGGTCTTGAAAAGGAATGAGTCACATTTTCTGATAAAATGAGTTAGTGATAAGTGTTTCTTTCTGTGGATAAGTAAAAATTGTTAACCATTCTTTTAGTATTAATAGTAAATTTCACTTCAATTGAGCCAGCAAAGAATTCCACCCCGAGAAATTAGAGTTAGTGCTAATAAAAATTAAAAAGAGCAAGTCGTGGTAATAAATTGTATGTTCATTAAAGTTTTAATTTGTTTTTCTTTGTAAAGAAAAAAAAAAGAAAAGGTTTCATTAGTCGAAACTAAAAATAATAATGTTGGAAAAATAAGTGTTGATGTCCAAAAAGGATTTAGAGAAAGTTTTGATTATTGTGTAAAATAAAAAATCATTGTAAGGAAGTAAAATTTAGGTTAAGGAATGTGTGAGAAGAGTGAATGCAGATATAGTTAAGAACATATTGAGTTAATAAATGTAATTGTTTTCTAACATATAAAATATTGTATTAAAGTCAAATTTTTAGTAAAGGTAAAATGTTGTGTTTTGCGTTTTATTATAATTATATTTAAAAATTAAATAAAGAAAAAAAGAGAGGTTAAAAGGTGAATGCCAGTAGAGCTGGGTGATGTTATAATATATTACAAAAAGGTAATTGCTACTTCAAAACACCCCTCTAATAAATTAATGTCCCAACCTACATCTGAAGTTTTCTTTAGGGATGGAGGAGTTACGTTAAAGAATATTGTGTAATCATCAGTATGTATAGAAGCTTCTAGAACATTTATTTAATATGTCAGCACAGTCAGCATAGTTTTCTTTAAGACTAATGTAACAACCTAGGGCGACTCCGTGCATAAGTGTTTCACTAGATCATAGTTTTACTAAGTTTGTACGTTAAAAGCATAATTTTATTTAAAATGAATATTAGAGTATAATTATAATAAAGAAAAGTTTAAAAAAATAAAAAATCTTTTTTAAAAACCACGTTGTTACGAAAAGACAAGTAACTTATATAAGTGAGAACGTTGGCTCTTCACCATGTACAGGTTTGAGTTGTCGCCAGCGCCAAGACTCCGACACGAGCGAAGAGAATACTCATCTATTAAGGTCAATGGCTACGATAGATCGCTATTTATATGCCACTACATGTGGCTCTCTATATATTTATTTAAAACCACCGGACTAATAATTTGCTCACTATAATACGTCGAGCGATATTATTATATGTCAGGAAAGGTTTGGCCAGGTGGCTCTACATATCTGGTCAAACCTTTGGTAAGTTTATTGAAGTATGTCTTTAATATGAAAGATTGACAGCATATCACGTGATCTGTGATCTCAGATATAAGCATTGAAATTTCGAGTAACGTATGAGCCGTGAATGTGATCATTAGCCAATATGTATAACCTAATACACCTGACAGTTATAAACTGTATGTTTTCCGTAAAAAAAGTAACCTCCGCAATGAAAGCATTATTTATTCTTAAGAAGTAAGGTGTGTAGTAGAGGATAAAATAAAACTCCGATATTACAATGTAAACAATTACCCAACAAACATATATGGTTAATTTTGCAACAATACTTTCGGTTTGAAAATGAAACCATAGAAACAATATTTATTAATTAATATATTTGCAAATTAAACACCACACTTTATTAAATTTCATCTCTCGGTAAAAGTAACTTTAAAAACATATTATTTCATTGTAAATCAAGTATTTTATGTGATAGCAGTAACTAGTTGCTGAATGCGAGATATACACTGAAGAAACAAATCTTAGCCCAAAGTATTGCATACTTTTAACCTAACTATTTTGAAACTTTACGTCATCAAGGATTTGAAGCAACGAGCTACTTTTCAAAACCAGTCCAACATAGAATGGACGACAAAAAACAGTCAATACTGAATTTAAAATACAATTTTGAAACAGCAGAAATGATACAATATTTTAATGAAAGGAACTTTGGAAATACAGTATTACATTGTAAAACAGATTTTGTACGGAATAATAAAGTATAATTGAATGAAACACATGGAAGAAACTTGTCCAGAGAAGCTTTTTTGGGACTCGAAGTTCATCTAAATTCAAAGGAATTGCCTACTTTCCGTATTCATCCTAAATTTGAAGAACAGGATGAACCATGAAGACTTTAGACCTAATTGATATTCAACGAAGTACTCGCTCGCGAGCGTATGTGTGATTAGGGCACCGTTCTAATTATTACATTAAAATAAATTGATGAAATTATCCAAATCCAAATATAAAAAAAAAAAAGTTAATGGTGAAGTTATCAGAGTGATCATGATCTCCAATATTTGCTATTTTAATAAAACATCAAAGATGGTTTTAAAAATAAACAAATGTAATATTTCAAGTCGATAAAACCTTTTATGTCATTTAGTTTAGAAAAAAAATTAACAATTAATTTTATTGTATTTAAAAGCTTCCAAATTGTAGACTTTACTCCACTTATAAACTGCATCTTTACTTATATATGAAATTTTAAATGACACACACACCTTTCATTCCAACAAAAATTAACTTTTCTGTTGTTTTTGTTTGTTTCAGAACACAGCGCACATCGTCATTTCAACGCACATCGTCAACTCAGCGCACATCGTAGATATCGTGGAATCGCATATACAAATTTCATTATTATTCTATCTTTTTTATTAGTAGACCCGTAATGTTTATTTGGACTACAGTATATCTCATTAATTTTTTTCCCCAGTTAGTGGGAAGAGTTAGTGGAGGGTCCCAAACGACGGCGGTTGCGTTCAGTGCAAGTTTCCTGCGCTACCGCATTAGTTACTCCACTGCTATAAGATCTTACTTCTACTCCTCTAAGAAGTTATTACAGATTTAATCCCTATTATTCTTAATTTACTTACTGTAGTTCAATAATTGTAATTAAATAGTTTAATAATTCAAATAACAATAACTATTTCACAATACAAAAATTAATTTAGTTAAATTCATAAAAATTATTTTTACATAAAAAAAAAAATTAGTTATATAAATAATTTAACAAAAATTCAATTACATTCCAATTAATTCATGTTATACATATTCAAATTATGTTTTAATTCAATTCATTATATACAAATCCCATTATTATTCTCTCTTTTTTAATAGTAGACCCGTAATGTTTATTTGGATTCTATTATATCTGATTAATTTTTTTTCAGTAGTGGAGGGTCCCGGACGACGGCGGTAGCGTTCAGTGCAAGTTTCCTGCGCTACCGCCGCTAGGAACACGCCCGGTAAAAACATGAGGTAAATATGTAGTTATAAAT
This sequence comes from Aphrophora alni, assembly GCA_963513935.1. Classification (NCBI taxonomy): domain Eukaryota; kingdom Metazoa; phylum Arthropoda; class Insecta; order Hemiptera; family Aphrophoridae; genus Aphrophora; species Aphrophora alni. The sequence goes on along the minus strand of OY740772.1, from coordinate 25,058,108 downwards.
TGAAATGATGACATAAGTAAAGATGCAGTTTCGATCACTCTGTAACATTTCAGTATAATAATAAATGTATTATTTTATTCTGTTACTAAACTGTATTAAAATATGTTATGAATTTAAATGTTGTGTGAATAATAAATGTTTTATGTTATATTGATGTTATTTTTATTGACTAGATCTAAGTTATATAATAAAAGCATGTTCTAGTGATAATTAAATAGTGATGTATTAAGTAGTAACTACAGCATAATAACAGTAGTATATAATAACAGCATAATTCATTTTTTCTCGAATTAGTTTCATTTTAAACTCTGGTTGGTTATTGAAAAGTCAAATGTGTTCAATTAAGGTTAAATGAACTCTCTCACATAATCCGTTAGATTTTGGGTGTTGAGTAATTACATAATGAAACTTTATTTTATTCAAATCCATTAGCTATTTAATAGTTGTCTATCGTTATCTGAATTGATGACCTCTGGAATTCCATAACTAGTAAACTGATCGATTAGGCGGTCACTTGTCTCTGTTGCTTGTTGAGTTGCAATTCTGTAAATCTGTCGCAAATTCGAAGAGGCTATATCAAAGGTGATTGGTGATTGTGTCAGTAGATAGCATTTTCATCAGTCTAGATGCTGTAGGCGTAACATACATCGCAATTATTGATATTGAGCTACCATTTTATCAAAAGGACATAATTACATGGGTATAGCCACAGCTGGCTAGCCTACTGAATATATCTTTCTTTTTGAAAAGAAAATGAGTCACTAATTCTTGTCCTTTTCCAAACAACTGAGATTGTCGCTGCTTATGTTATGTTCAGTTGTTAGTAAATTAAATATTATTCAATTAAGCCTCAGAGAGATTTAAACCTACAATCTTTGATTAGATTGAAATGAGAGGTTAAAAGGTTAAACAGATCCTAGCACCATGACCATAGGCCTATCGTGCAACTAAGGCTCTTAATTTTATTTTAGTTCAGTTGATTAATCTCCTATGAGTTTTAGTAATCCACTCACTAGCTTATCCAACTAGAGTTCACCAGGAGTTTGAAATCCAAACACTCTATACCTATTGCTGGCAAAAAGCCTCTCAATTATAGATTATGTGCCCTACAATTTCCTCATCTAACTCGCATAGTCTACAAACTGTTTGTCCATGGTATATTCGTATCCTATGTAGCTGAACCCTCAGACCACAGTGTTCAGTAATAAGTCCTGTGATTTATTCAGTTAAAAAGGTCAATACTGTCTCTCCAAATCCACCTGAAGAAGCCTATCTCAAATAGTAATTTATTATGAGAATTCACTCCAAGACAATCCCACCTTTATGATGTTGTCTCCAAACCCACTTGTTGATGGCTGATGGCTGTCCTGGACAAACACACAGGTTAAAAACCTTCTGGTCGGTTTTAATCCACCACACAACGGAGCCTTAATTCATTTGGGTCATAAATTTCCAGTGTTAAAACTCATGCTCATCATAGCTGGTCAGTTAATTCTCAATCTTAATCCCAAAGGTTTTAATCACAAATCACCTTACTGCCATTAATTAATTATATTAATTTGGCTTTTCCATAGTGTGCATGAAATGTTGTTTCCAGGTTAATTGGTGCCAACACCAACTGTAGATATTTAACCTTATTCCCACTTGGAAGTGTCTCACTAGAGAGTTTAAGCCCCTCAGATTTAAGTTAATCTGCTTTCTTATAAATGGAATCAGTGTCATCTTACTTGGGTTTATCCTTAGGTTCTCGTCGAAGACAAGAAGTTTTTTCTCTTATATTACACAATTAAATTACATTACCCTCATAACATTTCATGTACAAAACTATAAAGTAATAACAAATTCTGGGTCGTTAAAATGTATAACCACGTTATTACTCAATATGTCTACTGTCAGGCTGACTAAAACGTGAACTGGATTTGGTGTTTAGTTCAAGCAATTCGAACTAAAGCGAGTTTCAAACAGCTCTGATCACGACAGTTATAGGTTCCGACCTCCATTAACCCCAACGTCCAGTTACTTCCCAAGTCAGTTAGTGGCCAGTTGCTGAAATCGAACTTTATCAAACTTTGACAGTCCAAATCCACACACTTGATACCACCAAGACAATCACAATACGCATCACCATTCTCAGACATAACAGATTCGAGCATGGCATTCTTTCTTTATCATACTCATAAATGTTTTTAACGTCTGCACTGAATGTCAGAGTCTCATCATTCGGTTGCCAAGTGAGAAAACTCTGCCTAAGAAAGAAATATATAGCACAAATAAAATCCTAAGAGAAGGTGAACGCGTATGTAATTATATAATGTGGGCAACTGAATGTCAATGGCTAGACAGATGATAATAGTTTGTGTTGTGAGTGTTTACTGGGGACAGCGAGGGATGCTAATCCCTCTTATTAGGTACAACTAAAGTCATAATTACAATTGTTACATTGGCAATGCAGTTATGAAATTAAAAGGTAATTTTCTAACAATAATAAATAGATTCTCACAAAATAATATTAATGATCAAACATGTTTCAATGACAGCAGCACCATTCTCAGTAATACCTATAACAAACAAATTATAAACTAGAATGGTATGCTTAATAATTAATATATCACTGTAGATGGTGACGTTGTCGCTGAAACATAATTGATAAGTAAACATATTTTGTACTGTTTTAATTATTATTCTTGGAAGATATACCTACTCACAAGTCTAAGTTTACTCAAAATGTTAATGTTTATAAAATTAAAGCTTATTTCTTAAACTGTCATTATACACATTATAAAACATCTTTTGTACGTCAAAAACTATAAATTAGTGAAATACTTCAGTTCCCAAATTATACATTAAAATTATTTTAATACGGTGTGGATTACTCTGGGTTGAAGTTGTACAACAAACTGCCACAATGTTGAAAGGAGAGAATGTATTGTTGAGTTTAAGAGAGGTATACAGAATTACCTGGCTTAATAGGCATTTAATCGGTTAAAGAATCCATAGAGCTGAAAAAAATATTATGTAAAAATGTGTTATTTATTGGTATGTTATGTTTATTTATTTATAATACTGTACGTAAAGTGACAACTTATTGTATTTAATTTACATTATGACTATCCGAATGTGTAACACGTACCTAATTTGAGGGAATAAATACAATACAATTAGAGAGTATAGTGAATTAAAAACAAACTTATCAGGAATTCACAAGTAGTAAGTACAGGTGTGGCAATTCCGAGGATCGTAGCTGGATCTACACCCTTTCCTAATGTAGTCTTGAGTTACATTCCTTTCTTTCATCTTTCCTATCACGGCTCTGACCAACATTGTTCTTTTCTGACCCTGACACTATTAGAATATTTGAGGACTCTTTGTTTTCTTCTTCTCTTCCTTTTTTTATTAAGACTATGATGGCTGGGAGGTTACAAAGGGCCGGAGAGGAACACACACCAATTAAAAAAAAACTAACAACACCCATCTTTAAATATCACATGTACACTTTACTTTTTGTTTTATTTACCTTATTGTTAACAATATGTAACAAATGTATATGTAATAATATATACAATTATATAACAACTGGAGATGGTGGCCTAGTTATTGAAATATTGTCTTGTTATAAGTAAAGTGTAGGAAATGGAAGATGTGTACGTTTTCTTTCATTTGGTGATTAGAATGTTGTTCATTTCAAGTGAACAAGTATAATGGTGTAATCTGTTAGACTATACACATTGTTGTGTTTGAAGTTTAGAGGTTACAAACCCTATTTCAAGTACTTTATTATCTGAATTGGTTAAGTTTTAATTTCACATACATATTTTGATTTGTATAGGCCTAGGCTACATTTGAAACAACATGATTAGTATGTACGGTACTTTTATTATAAGTTGAATATTAAATCTAATTTACTGTATATTGAGTTAAAACATGTTGCTTTGGTTATAATATATATAGATAGATAATAATTTATAATCCTCTCAACAAAATCAAATCGATGAATGAAAAGTTCAACTCGATTGTTTCTCGATCGACATTAAAAGCCAGTTCTCCGATATTTCAAAAGAGACTGAACTGAATTTGATATTAGTTTTGTAGAAATGTTTTCGGATGTGATTTAAAAAGACTGTTTAAATTGTAGTACTAGACTGTTATACGTTTCATAATATGGAGAAGTCCATATTCTCGGGAGAAATTTTCAAAAATCTGAACGTTTTCTTTTTAACATATAGAAACATATCTGACTATTTGGCAATATAGTTTGTTAAGCAATTCCTTTAAAAATTGCAAAAAATACCAAAAGCTGGAGTTCTCTAGGTTACTTTTTCACAAATACATAATATAGCAAAAATTATGTGATAGATCAAAAAATCAATATCAAATTTTTACCGATATATCTGTTCTCATGTCCCCTGAGTCCAAAAAAAGTAGTTTTGAAATGATGTCTGATTAAATTAAAACTAACCCTCAGCAAGTCAAACCTAAGAATAAATACAAACATAATTACACAAAACCACCACACACAGGCCTACACGATACAAAAAAAAGAGCAAAACACAGTTTAATCTTAGTTTTGACTGCACAGGCCTAGTTTTAGGATATAGATTTTAATTATACTTTTCAACAAGTTCCTAGGCTACTAGGCTGTGTTGGTGATTTTTTTCTTTTATGCTCTAGATTTAACACTTGAAAATTAGAGTTGATTTATAATCTCAAACGTCGATATTAGTTTACATACACAAATGACAGCAAATGTCCGACTAAACCATATTAATAGTTAGTTTTGGTTCAATCTTATCTGGTTAGGAAATGCATGAGTGGAATAGTTTCTGCAATGTTTTTGCACCATTTATTTTAAGCATGTAGAAACATATTTGATCATTTAGTAATAGAGTTTGTGGGCCAAATCCTTTAAAAAAAAAACAGAAAAAAAAATATAACTAACTGGAGTTCTACTACTTTTTGTTAAATAATTCTTTTCCATAAAAACTTTAAATATCAAGCAAGTAAAGTTGTTTGTTAGAATATTTCATATGAAATTAACTGTACTACAATAAGAATTAACACTTGTTTACCCACTTTTTCTTGTTTTTTTCTATTATCACATAATAACAACCAAAATACTTAAAAAAAATGTTTTGTTCAAAGACTGTAGTTCTAAAACATGTAATATACCTCTTACATTATTTTTGAAAAAAAGAAAAAATCTATCATAATATATATATATATATATATATATATTATTGTTTACATAATATTACCAAACATATTCATTAAAATTTGTTGTCAATTTTGCATGGGTTATTGAATAATTCTAGGAATAAAATCTTATAACTATACTTCTGAGACGCCAGTCTGTACACTGCTATTCACTCTGCCATTGTTAAGAGAACTCTAGCCTGGTAAAAAATTACTATTTCTATGAATTTAGCTATTAATAGTCACATGATTGTAATTTTGGAAGAAATATTTTTACAACTCTATACATTATAATTATTTATTTATTATTAATATAGTAGGCTAATTAGATTTATTTATCCAGGGTCCCGAAAAAAATTGGGGAATTTTTTGAAAAATTGGTATTTTCTTGAAAACATATTTTTGATGTATGTCAGAAACTATATGGCAACCTAGTTTGTCCAAAACCTTCAAAATTGAGAAAATGGTCAGAAAATAGTACAAAATAATGAAAATATTTCTTCAAAATTATAATTACTTGTCAAAAATATGGTATTGCCATACAAACTAATTGCTTCAAAGAATAATAAATGTCAATTTGTCAAAAAACTTCACAAACACCTTTTTTCATGATGTCCGGATTACAGAGTATTAATGTTTAGACCTACTATTTTTCTTATCAGAATGTTATCAAAACTTGATTAGAATTAAGTAAAAGCTATCAAATAATCAGTATTAAAATTATATAATCAATATCATTAATGAATGATTTTACAATCAATTCTCTGTAGAATATGTACTGTAGTTAGAAAATAAACCTATTTGATTTCAAATGTAACTATATTACTCTATTTAATTAAGAAGCAAAGATTCTTAATTCACACACATATATATATATAAACAGCGTAAAAAATTCACAAACTTTCTCACACACCCATATAATGTAGTAAAAAAGCACCCATTGCACTATTCAATAAAAACCAGTTTTACAGTGAATAAGTTAAAGTGAACCACTCGTAGAAAATCAAACACCTCAATATGAATGTATATTATTTTGATGACTGTCAGAATTCCCTTTGGTATTTTCCATTTTACATACTTACTGAAGTTTGTATGAGTTATAAACTTTCACATTTTACCAAAATTTTATTACATGAGATAGCGCAGGTTAAAAAATATTCGACCATCTTAGATGTGATCCATGGTTCAGTTTAAGTTTTTAACTAATAATCAGGGCAGGATTTCCCAATAGGCCCGGGCCTATGGGCGCACGGCCGAGAGAAAAAAAAATATTAAAAATTTGTTTTCAGTCCCACAAACATGAACTCACTATTTAATACATAAAATTACTAAAAGTGTTTTAAGACGGCATTTTGTTAAGCCCAGAACCAAGTAAATTACTCCAAAAAAACTTGCAATGTAAAATTGCATCGTGGAGTGGTGTTTTAAGCAATTAACATATATAGGTCTGATATAATTTTTTAATAAAGGTTTTTGGGGAAGTAACTTTAACCAGACTAGGGAGGGGGGAATTATTGGGCCTAGGGGCGCCAAAATGTTAAATCCGGCCCTGCTAATAACTCATTTATTAATACTTTTAGAAAAAATGGTGAACAGTACATCTTATTTGGAATCATTAGAACATGACAAGTGCCCTAAATATCACATAATAAAAAATAATAAAACAAAAATTTGTAAAAACTGATAAATATGCACACTTAATTTAATTAAAATAATTTTACCCATTTGTACAGTATTGACTGCAAATAAAACAGACATCATTACAAAAATTACTTTTTTGTTACATGAAAACTTATCACCCCCTCCCACATCACAAAATTATATACAATATGTATTTGTGAGAAAGTATAAAAACTTATGTTGTTGTGAAGAAAGTTTTAAATTGATGCACATTTTCTATGGTACTGTAATAAATTCTTAACAATTTTGAATTCTTTACAAATTTATAGGAAAAATCAATCTTACCACAAGTTTAAATGATCTGATAATTATTGTATTTACAGTTTTAAAATAGCCAATTTAAAAAGTGGTAAACACAGTAAACTGTGTTTACTGTGTAAACTGTGTTCACTTCTTTAAATAATTAATATTATTATTTAAAGAAGTGTGAATTTACTTACGTCTTAACATTAAATTTCACGTATTTTTAAAAAAAATATCTTTACTAATTACACTTTTTTAGGTACTTTCACACACAATATATATATATATATATATATATATATATATATATATATATATATATATATGTGTGTGTGTGTGTGTGAAAAAAAATCAATTTTACTACCTTTTCATAAGTCTTGAATTAAATCACACTCTTTCATCATTCTTCTATCTCTTGACCAACTCTTTTCTTCCGACCCTGATGCTATTAATATTCTCCACTTAAGACACTATGATTTTATGACAATTCAGTAATTAGGTCTTTACTTGTTATTATAATATTAATATTATATTTTTGTGTTGCAGGTCGGTGGAACTGATACTTTTTATCCAGGTATCCAGAATTGATAAAGTATCTATATTATGGAGGAACTAAATATTTGTATCTTGGCGGTGCACGTTTTTAAGTAACAGTTTTAAAATGACCATTTAAAAGATATTTGACAATTAAGTTTTAAATAGCTACTATCTTGAAAGTGTGCTCATACAAAACCTATTAAATGTAAAAATAATAATAATAATAATAACAATGAAAATGTTAAAATTACAGCCATTTCCAACTTATAACACACTTAATTAAATACTTCTTTGTATATTTCTGCATGTAACATTGTGGCGTACCACACGTGAGTACCCTAAGTTGCCTACCGTGGGGTATTAAGGCGTAAAGTGTTTGGATAACAAAACAAGAGATAACCAACAGTTGGGACCAAAACGTTCCCTCCACTCAAGGGTTCCATCAGAATGGGTGCGGCCTTCGATGAGTACGGTTGTTTGTTAACCATTTGGTATCCATTATTTAACCGTAGGCTCGAAAACTCAATATGGACACTTAAGTCCGAAAATGCGTCTGAAGTACAAAGGAGTTTGATCCGACACCCATTCCTTATTAATTAACATCGGCGTCCAAAATTAAGTGAAATGGTTGATTAAAACGAATCACATTAGGCCTGGTACAATGGTAATATAAGTTTAGAACCTGATTGTGGTTACAATTTGCATTAACATATACTAAGTTTAGTGTATAATTAGATTACATAATAATAAGGCTTATTCTGGTGAGACAGATTGAAAAGAGTTGGGAACTTAAAATCTGTGATTCACGTTCCTCTGGAGAGTCATCCACACGCATCATTTCTTATATTATGGTAGTGTTGATATAAGTGGCTAAATGATACAGTTCTCAGCTAAGGGTACCTACCCGTTACAACATAGTACTAACCCCAAATCTCTGTAATTACGAAGCCTGACCATCCAAAAAATGGCGAATAGTCATATTATATGTACAGCTTTCAAGCCAGCCACGATCGAAACAAGTATAGACTAATTTTAAAAGACCTTTAAAATGAAGTATCACTCAATAGGGGTTGCTATTTAAAATTCTTGACTTACCCCCAAACTACCCCTTTTTAGGGGTAAGGGTTGAAAATTTTGATACTTCAAAAAACTCCTCCTTTGGTTATATAAACATTCCCCAAAGCAAATCTGTCTATTTCCATTAATAAAAAAATAAGAGGGGGGGGACTTTTAGGACACTTGGTATATATATATATATATATATATATATCTCAATGAAATTCTAGAATTACGTCCTCACTGTAGTTACTGACTTTTTGGTCATTTTAGCTGTCTTTTTTTGCTTTGGGGGGACGTCCTGTGGAGGAAGTCTAAAAAATCTTAAATGTAAGCATAGGTCGAATTATACCTCATTTTAAAGATCTTTGTTAGAGGAACACATTGCCGCAATCCCGAATGAAAAAGGACCATTCGTTTGGAAATGGCAGCCTCTTAAAGTTTGTTAACTTTACGTTGCGGAGATTAAGAGGCAGAAGTGAATACTCAACCGTGTTGGTTATGTTAGTGTTTTAGCTATGAGAATTTCACAGCTGGAGTGTGGGGGGATAGGAAATTCTCCAGCTGTGAAATTTTGGATACAGATTTTCTAGGATACAGAAAATAATCTCAAAGGAACCGTTTCATCCAACTGGATCTGTTGATGATCCTAGTTGTGGACTAACTTCTTCAGGTAAAGCCGCATTAGAAGTGTTACTCAAAACACACATTCCAGATAACATTGTAATGACGGATACTGACATAATATATAATTTAGAATACAACACCCTCTACAAGAGCCTCTTGTTCTGACTGGAAAACTACCAGAGAAGTTATAGTAGCTAGAGTTAAATGGGACACATATATTTAATCCAATTAAGTTCCCAGGAGAACATGTAATCTTTCCTGTCCTAATCCAAAAGGTTCCAGAATTAATCCTCCTTCTACTTTGTGTAACCTTCAGGGCCAGCTTGATTTATGGCTATATACAAATAGCATGGAGGTGTAGTAGATTAGTTTACATACCGAAACCAGGAAAGGAAAATTAAACAAATTCTAAAGCGTTTCAACCAATATGTTTAACCTTTATGTTTTTAAAAAAAAATTAAAAAGAATAGTACAAATACACTTACAAAATTGAATTCTTATTAAATAAGGTAAGTCTTGTGAAACATCCTTGTATCAACTGGTGAGTAGAATCGAGGAATAAATACATAACAAAAATTTTTCGTTATTTGCATTTCTAGATATACAAGGGGCCTTCGATAATACTGCTTATGAATCAATCAGCAGCAATTAAAAATCGAGGGGTATAAAACACTATTAATAAATGGCTGGAATCAATGTTAACACATAGAATAATCCAGTATGTCCGTCCAACCCAGAACGATAAGAAATTAAATGTGATACCTGCGAGAGCTACTCCAAAAGGAGAAATTCTCTCATCAATGGTATGTAACATGTTAGTCGACACGCCAATAATTGAATAAGTTATGGAGATGATACAGTAGTGTTGATAAGAGGTCAAGTCATAGGTGATCTTGCAAAATTATTGATTAAAGCATTTAAAGAAGATATAAGACTGGTGGAGGAATGGGTGTTCCGTTAACCCGGATAATACTACAATCACTCACTTCACGAGAAACACTAAAATAGAACTCTCAGATAAAGTTAAATGTCTAGACGTTATTCCAGATAGAAGACTCAACTGGAGTAAACAAGAAAATTACATTTTTTCGGAAATCAACCCAGATCACTTATGGCTTGTAAGCTACTTCTTGGTAAGAACAGCGGTCTCCGTCCAGCTATGACTAAATGGCTTTATGGAATGATAATTATCAAGTAGGCGCCCTAGTATAGGTGAGAAGAACACGTCTAGGTGTCACTAGACGTAGCTTGACTAGTCTATAAAGGTAGGCCAGTAGCTTTTATACGTACACCTACTGCAGTAATGGAAGTTCTCTTAGGAACCCCACTAGACCTCAGCGGCATACAGAATAGAATACTCTGGAATGTTGAAAGGAATCCGTTGGCAAAAAGGACACGGCAACATTCGTAAACACAAATCGTATAATTACGTACTTACTATGAGTGATTATAATAGTACAAAATCCTCATGGAAGTTATCATCCAAGAAATAATGAATATTGATAGAAACTGGTCTCCAATACAGAACAGCATAGAATACTATACTGTCGGATCTCGTACTGACTTCGGTGCAGGTGCGGGAATATATATGGTAAAACAACGAAGGAAAATTCAAGTATAGCTTTGGAAAATACGCCATTGTAAGCCAAGCAGAAGTCATGACAATACTGGAATGGGCACAACTGTGCCTAGCTAAAGGATATACCAATAGGTGTTTTAATATCAGGTCGGACAGTCAGGCTGATATAAAGTCTGTGAGCCCACAGGAACACTACTACTTATCACTAGTGAAAGATTGTCACCGAACCTTAACCAAGCTTTCGACCCAAAACCAGATGAAACGTAGCTGTATACCAAGTCACAGAGAATACGATGGAAGCAAAAAGGCCGATAAACTGGCAAATAAGGGTGATCAAGAGTTCTTCATTAGCCCAGAACCTAAATACCGGAATAACTAAAGCCGTACCAGAAGATAGTCTAAAACAATGGCTAAACTGAGAAATTGAGGAACGATGGACAAAATACTCCAGGGGAAAACTATACGGATTACTGGTCCAACTAGATCTGAAACTCTAGATTTGTCATTACACAAAGTAAACGAAATTAGAGGAAAATACTAAACTTCCTATCAGGCCGAGGAGTTTTGAAGAAGCATTTTAATATCATGGGATTACTCCAAGAAACCTGAAATGCTGACTATGTAATCCGTAACTAGAAACTGCAGAACATGTACTTCAAAAATACGAAGTATTAGGGCGTACAAGACAATTAATCTTCCACCCGGATTTGACCTTTGAAGCAAAAAGTAACCTAGCTAGGAAAATCCTGACCCTAACTAGGGGAATAGAAATAAGCTAGTTAGGAATTAAAGAATTACACAAAAAGTCTCATTGACTGAAGAATCTAGGGGGTAAAACCCACTTCTATTTATACTAATAACATAGTTAGATTTAATTGATTTTGAAACCCTAGAAATTCCTGTTACTGCATTTGGATATTATTTTATCAAATATTAGCAGTATAACATTGAACCAAGCGTATTACATTTACCCTTTCCCGTTCTTTAGGGATGCTTTTACGTAACTAAGCAACATTGATTGTTACAGTAAATTTAATCCTACTACCAGGGAAGCCGAAATGCTTATTAAACCAATAAACAACGTTTAAATGTTTTTTAATCATATCTTGCAATGTTTGTACCTAGGTTGTGTAAATATACTGCTCCCTTACCCCCAATTAAGGTTGGGATAACCCTTCATTAGGAACTGTACAAAACGTATTACCGGATAGGAGACAAAGCTCTAGTAAATTTGAATTACAAATTGATTTAGAGTAGAAATCCGCTTTTGTAATTTATTTTTCTTAAACATAAATATTCAATTCACAAAGGGTAATACAACGAGTACTGAATACACCATCTGTTTTGTTACTTAAGCAAATACTGTACTGTTAAACTGTATAAATATTATACTTGCTTCATGTAACTATGTGTAAGTATGTTTGTCTATCAAGGTATTAACAGTATATAATACAAATTTCACACGTTGATGATGGTACTATCATACAATCTAATACAAGCAGATCATCTAAATGTAATGCTTCAATGGAGTACCATCTGTGAATGCTTTAGTAACGTTTTCTACACGTGGTAAGTCACCCATGTGTCAAAAAGTCCCACCCCACTCTTATTTTATTTATAAATGCAAATAGACAGTTTTGCTTTGGGGAAAGTTTAGATAACCAAAGGAGTTTTTTGAAAACTCAAAATTTCCAACCCTTAGCCCCAAAGTGGGGTAGTTAGGGGGTAAGTCAAGAATTTTAAATAGCAACCCCTATTGAGTGATACCTCATTTTAAAGGTCTTTTCAAAATAAGAATAATGGCGCAAACCATAGGTCTCTAAGTTCATCTTACCCAACATAGCATCCAATCGAATTGTGAATGTTAAACTACAAACTCCGGTTGTTTTTATTACATTACAAACTGATCTATGTTGGTAAAATGATGGTTACCTTACATGCCTTACATTGTTTTTTTAGTTAATAATAATTTCTTAAAATGGCTACCATTTACTTTTTGGCAGAAATAGATTCTGGACTCAAAAGCTTGTTGTACATTTCGTAACATTTCCGGTCTAATTATTAACGTAAAACTCACAATTCGATTGGTTGCCATTTTGGGGGGTAAGGGTTGAAAATTTTGATACTTCAAAAACTCCTCCTTTGGTTATCTAAACTTTTCTCAAAGCAAATCTGTCTACTTCCATTAATAAAAAAAATAAGAGGGTGGTGGGACTTTATGGACACATGGTATATATATATATATTATATACACACACACACGCACACACTTCCTTTAACTCTAAGAACTCTTTTCCCTGTTCAACTCCAAACGGTCTGTTGGAAATGTACGACTCTATCAACTAATTATATATAGTAAAACTGATTTCATCTTGGGTAACAAAGTATCTTAAAATATTTATAAATACTTGTCTCAGTTTGAATTTGCTAGATAAACCTGATTGATAAACTCCCTAAAAGTTAATACAAAATAGTTAAAACATTCCATAAAGAGACTTTATTTACATTTTCTTAGGACGTACAAACAGTAATATCTGACAGTTCATATAAACACGATTTTATTTTATAATGACACCGTAGGCAATTAAAACAAATCTAGTCATTTATAGTTAATAATTTTAACAGTTTATAATATCTACTTTTATATCCATAGTTATATTATAACTAACCAAAGTCCACAAGAACACCGAGGTGCGCTTCTAATCTGCATAATTTGTGATAGATGACATTGTGTATTCTAAAAAAGTTATGGAGGCATTTCCACGTCGCGTCGGCTAAAATGAAGCACAGAACAGTGCTGTGTTGTAGCTCCTTATGTTTTAAAGATAATGTCATTTGTAATTAAATTTTGTAAGTCTAGATGGGACTGGGACTGGATTATCTATCCTTTGTCCCATGATAACATGGTACCATTCTGCTAAAGCACTGTCATATCTAAGTTACATGCATCAGAAAGATAACCTAAATCAAAATACGGATTCTTATTATCAAATAAACGTGAATATTAAAAAAAAATGTCTAGAATCGAGATTGATGTCGGCATTCAAAAGTTGAACTTGTTGGTTTACTTCCCGATTCAGTGGACTTTGATTTCTGTCAATGGAATTTTCTCGCCGACCAGTAAGTGTTCAATGGTTTCCACACACGGTCTTCCTGCGGCCGGTATTCTCCCAGGCAATTGTCACACATTAACAATAAGCCATATAAACTGTTTTGCGAAATGTAAACAATCAATAAGAACACAACGTGAATAAAGTAAGGCCCACAAATAAAGTAAGCACTGTATAAGTTAACCTAAAAATAATATTAAATAGCTGTTTAAATTCTCAAACAAAACAATAAAATTAAACGTGTTTGAAAATCTATAACAGCTGTTTCAAATTATTTTTGTTGTAAAACATGTTCTTTACCCATTACAGTCATGTTATTAAAATGATAAATATATTACAAATGTGTAAAAGGAAAGTGAATAATTTTCAGGATATCTTCGGGTAGGTAACACTGTTTAACACAAAAATCATTAAAACTAGCCCTATATTAAAAAAATACGCAACTGTCACAGACAGTTCTCAAAGAATTAAATTTAAGATAGTTACTAATTTAAATATATTTTAATTTAACCTCAGACGAGAGAGAGAGAGAGAGAGAGAGAGAGAGAGAGAGAGAAGAGAGAGAGAGAGAGAGAGAGAGAGAGAGAGAGAGAGAGAGAGAGAGAGAGAGAAAGAATAAATTATTTTTAACATCCCTATTGGTTATAATCTTGGCTATAATCTGGTTGTAACTGAAAACCCAATTTCCACAAAGCAACGGTCATTTAACACGCTCTAATAAGATTGTATACATTTTATGGCTACTCGTAAATTCCCAGGATTTAATGAATTTATAGATTTCATGTAGTCTTTAGTTATTCAGTATGTATATGCAACTGACAGGTAAAGTAGGTTATATCACATAAAGCTTAGAATGTTTTTAATAACTTCTAGGCGTCCAGCGAACTTATCGAATTTTCTATTGCTGCGATGTAAACAAATATGAAAACTATGTTATGCTTTTTTCAACCCTCTTTTAACTAATGTGAATCGCGGCCATTATTGAACTTATAAACTTATTTAACCGAAACAATCCAAATTGCATTATTGAAAAATTGGAGAATCTGAAAACTTTTGGGAGCTAGAGGCGAAATACTAGATAATTAGTCAGCTTTACAGCCTAAATGATTCATTAGTCTCTCACACCGGTGGTTTAGTAGAGCACTACAAAAACTTATTTTTCAATTTGTATATATTTTTTAAACTAAAAGTTTACCGTGGTCGTGTAAGCAGTATTTTCTAAAAATATGGAGCAATAAACCATGATTGCACATTCCAAAGATACCCTAAACGTAAAATTGTTATTATTCTTCCAAAAACGATACTAACACCGTTCAAAATTTGTTACCTATTTACAGAGGGTAAATTGTTCAACCTTTTACCAAAAGAAATCCAGTTATGTGGTGCGTGTGTTCAGTTTTCGAAATCAGTAAAATAATGGCTATTTCAGATAAATGATATTGAATGTTTTTTTAAATAATTGTGGCTGTCTTTTTATTAATGTATTGAAATTGTGTTTTTGTAAAAGATTAGATTATGAGTATTAGAAATAAAGGTGTTTATATATATATATATATATATATAATATATATATATATATATATATAGGATTGTAAGTAGGAATAAGGCAGATCATGTGTTTAATTGTTATTTCAATAAAGTAGTACATTAATTATTATTTATTTATTGCACAAGAAGGTTATTTGTACCGTGTAATTTGTATTATTATTAACACGATTAAACTTCTTTTTTTTCTTTCTCCAAGTGTAAATGGCATATCAGAAGGATTTAGTTTTTTTCTTTCATTTCTTCTAACTCAATAGTTAGAGAAAAAAATCAAGTGATGGTAGATCCTAAACAGGTTTATCCTAAGGATTACCTAATTTTCAATGTTAAAATAAATGAAAATAATTGAAACAATTTTATCTAAATTAAAAAGTGCTATATTATTTAGAAGAATATAATTTATTTGTTATTTTATTTTGTAAAATTTACTGTAAATATAAAGTTGTTATAGTTATGTATGTTTGACATGGAAAATAAACAATTTATATTTGAAAGAAATTTATATTTATATTATATTTGAAAGTGACATAGATAACAGGAAAATCAATATTTAATTTCAAAAAATAGTGATACACAAATTATTCAAAATACAAAATTTTCAATTAGCAACCCATAAAATTCAAAATGGTTGTCATAAAATTTACCATTTTAATCAAGTATCGATTTTCATAAAAATTCAGCTGTCCATAATTTTTGTTCGCTCTGTCTCGTTAATTTTGACTTTAGCTAAATTTAAATTTTAAATAGGAAATCATTGTTTGTAGAAATTAATTTTGATGGAACTCAACTATCCTTTCTTTTGGGGAAAGTGAATTTGATTTTGAAAGCATTTTTTTTTTCATTTTAAAATAGGCGAAAATTTGTCTTTGTGATATTAGAGGAAGAGTAAGATAGGAAGTTATAAGTTAGGTATAATTTTATTTATCAAAGGCCAAAGACAAAGGAAAATGCGTAATGTAAATTAGCCCATTTATAAAATCTGTGACAGTAATATTAACATTTTATTGTATCAAAGTTAAAACATTCCAGTTTCCAGTTCAGGCGGTGGCGTAGCAAGATTCTCGACGATGTTGACGCTTCGTTCGGCATTAATCAATTTGGGCTTTTCTGATTACTTTTGTATTTTTCTTTCCGATGTTATGAGTTTCTTAAATTTCGTTCATATTTCCTTCGCATTTTTCTTTGGTTTTTATGAAATTCTTCACCAACACAAACTTTCCAACAAAATATAAATCACTAGATAATCATACATATTTTACGACATATAAGTGGACAAATCTTCCATTTTGTTTGGTTGCTCAAGTTTTCCTAGAGGCGCGTATTGAAAGACGCTTTAAATACTCTACAATATCGTTTATATTTCCAAATTGATTTTCTTTATGATAAACATACTTTAACAAACTTTAGATTGAAATGTGTTCCTACACCTTAAATGGTATTTACTAATTATTTTAACATGATTTAACAGCCTAACATTTTTTAGGCATTTTACCTGTTTAGTAAAACATGTTACCTTTCAACTATTTAAAACGTATAAACATTAAACTAAATAACTCCATTTAATGTTTTTAAGAATAACTTACAATTGATGTATTGAGTTCTAACTAATTTGAATCAACTCCTCGTTACTGATTCCACAAAACGTACTGCAAGCTACAAAACAAAGGAATCCATATTTACATTACAATTAGATTTCGAGTAGAGACCCTCTTTTGTAGTTGAAGTTCGAAAATTTTAATATTCAATACACGAATATTATAATACAATGAATACTGATCCATCATCTGCTTAATAATTAACTGAAATAAATACAATACTCTGGAATACATTAAACTGAATGTAGAGTATTCATTGGTTTAATTTTTAAATAAGCTTGAAGAGTGAGAGTTCTTAGGTAGTTAGTTACATAACCTATAAATGTTTATGATGAGCATTGAATAGTGCAAGTTAACTGGTTTTGGCAAGTTCGATAAAGTAATTCAGAGACTTTTTTTTTTAATTATCTTTTGCCATCGCAAAACAAATTGATGGTCGGAATCATAATACTTTTCCAGCTCCTTTATATACAGAGAGATTCTCTAAATCTAATGTTCAAAACTTGGTCCCTTAGGCCTTATAGGAAATGTTAAACTGTATTGAAAGATAAGAGATAGATTGTGTCATATCCAGTAGAGACGTTGGGGATGTTTGGAGTTTAGGCCTACGTTCTCATCTTGAATTGTTATGAATAATAGTTCAGGAGAGAGAGAGAGAGAGAGAGAGAGAGAGAGAGAGAGAGAGAGAGAGAGAGAGAGAGAGAGAGAGAGAGAGAGAGAGAGAGAGAGAGAGAGAGAGAGAGAGAGAGAGAGAGAGAGAGAGAGAGAGAGAGAGAGAGAGAGAGAGAGAGAGAGAGAGAGAGAGAGAGAGAGAGAGAGAGAGGAATGAAGTTATAAAATTTGAGATAATACATATTATATTATTAATAAGTACTAATTTAACAGATCTTCACAAATGTTTAGTAAATTGTTTTGATTGATTGAAGTATGATAATGTTAAATACTTCACGAAGTGTCAAAAACAAACGTGAAACTTTACCTAATCTAGGCTTACATTGTCAGTCAGTGGACATGAATGTATCAGATCAAGTCTAGCTATGTGTTGTCAGGGAAGTGTTGTAGCATTTAAATTCAAAAAAGCACTTCCGCAACATAACTTAACTCATTTCGTAAATATACATTCCACCTTCCGTCGCGTGACAGATGCTGGCACCTAGCGGCCCGCTCCAAAACCAAGCATCACCTGATACTTGAAACCAAAGTACATTTCGCCGGTCAAGCTAGCTTCTCGATTACCAGTCCACAGTCTACATGCGATAACAACATGGTCTACATTCTTCATAACTCCGTTAGTTAAAAGTTTTCTTCTTCTCTCAAAATCACCGGCTTTCTAATACATCATGTTAAATTACAGCTTGTGCGCCTTAGTCTAATAATCTGTTTCAAAAATGTTAAAATTAACCATCATTTTCTCGGTGCTACCTCACGTGATCTGCGACAGGATTTACCAGGTACTACAACCTTACAGATTTTGTCATATTATAAATTTTGTTAATTTTTAAAATAATTTGTTAATTATCATGTTTTCTTTAAAATATGTATTTCATGTTTTATTCAATATTCTATTTTCTTTTGAAACTAAATGATTATAAAAAATTTCTTTTCTTAAAACATCATTTACAAAATTTTGCAAAGGCACATTTTACGTTTTGAACAATTTTGTGAAATAAGTGCAAACTAGTGTTGAACATTAAATGATCAGAATATGAACTTGTCAAATATAAAACAATTGAGGAAATTTCTTCTAAATCAGAAAATTTCGTTTTACAGACTTTTGCAAAATCTTACAAGTCTTATACAAGCTTTCTTTTAAACAAAATTAAAATATATATAAATAGATTTATAATAATCTAAGAAGCTTTTAAGTACCATCTTAACGAATTTCTGTTATACAACCAATTTTCTTTAATTTTGGCAAATGATCAGATATTTCTTTAATGATGAACATTAATGCTAAAACATGTCTGATTTTGTACAGACACTAAAAGAACATGTTTTTTTGCTCACAGCTAATATGCTGGTAGGACAAATAGGAGAAATTGGAGAAATAAAGAAATTCTTGTCTCACATTGCACAAACCAACGAAACATCCTAACAAGTTTCGTCCTGTTGGCAAAACACGTTTTTTTTGTATTACGTAACTTCACATTTTCAAGTGCATAAAAGTGATGTCTTTTCTACAGCTGACTTTACAGAACTTTAACTAACTCTTTTTGTATATGTGCCTAAATTTACTTTCGCAAATATGTGTTCCTTAAGACTATTTTCTAAATGTAGACCTGTGTAGTTAATTATAAAATATATATATAAAAAACAATTATTGGGTGGAGCCTGCATGCAATTTTCGGTCCTAACAACCTCCAAGAGGTTAATTTCCAAATTAAAATAATTGACGTCAATTAACAAAATTTCAAAATTCTAAATTCCTTTTTTTTGTTTGTTTAAAATATATAAATTTATTTGGCCAATATAGTTTTTAAGAAATTTTTCAAACCAGTTATATTATGTATCTTTAGTTTAGTGATAAACATGTTAACTATAGATATGATTTTTTGAACTTAAAATATCAAACTCTTTTATATTTTGTTAAATTCTGTAATTGTTTAAAAGCAAACTATCGTCTTATAAACTAAAAAGGGAGGGGATAAGTTTTTTTTTTCTTTTTTTGAATCTTTTGATTAATTTTTTTTTATTATTATTATACTTTTACATTAAGGGCGTATAATCTTTTTTTTATTAATTATAATTCTGTGAATTATTAAGCTGTGCTCATTGTTTTTTTTTTATTGTTAAATTTTTGTAACTATAAATATCTATATTAAAAGGGGGGATAAATTTTTAGAATCTGTTGATTAATTTTTTTTTTATTATTATATGTTACAATTAAGGGCTTATAATTTTTACAATTTATGATACTGTTAATCATAAGTTTTTTTTTATTGATCATTTGTGTCAGAATGTCTTTTGTTGTAAATGACAAAGTCTGAATCGCCGAAATTTCTTTCTGCTTTCAATAAACTTGAGCCTTGTTAATTATTAAACTTGTCTTTGTCTTTTTTTTATTTTTTCATTTCTAAACATTGTTACCATTTTGGTTCCGCCTTTATTAAATTTAAGTCCCCTGGTAACATGTTTTTGGTAGCAGAGCGTGGTTAGTTCTAAATCATAGAGTTGTTAATTTTAAATTCTGGAACCCTAGTTAATTTTCAAAATTTTGCATTGGAACTATCTAAATTTAAATTCAAAATTTTCTTTGCTAAACAAGGCTCATTTTTATGTTTCGCAGCTTTTCAAATACTGCACAACTGTTGCTGATGAAATTTTTTTTTAATTTAGTTTAAATATTTAAATCTCTATAAATCTATAGTCTCTTTTTTTATTATTGATTTATTTTATAAACACATTACACAAAAACTTCTAAACCAATTTTGATAAAATTTTTTTTTATTATTATTATTTTGTCTACTTAATTATTTTTTTTTTTTCATATATATATATATTTACATACACTGCACACTAAACATTCACTGAATTTGATCCATACAGCGGGCTCATTCGGGAATCCAAAAAAAAAAAAAATTTAAATAAATAATAAAATCCAAAAATAGTTAAAAACAAAAAAAAAACAAACAAAAAAAATTCAAAAAATTTCATTCAAAATTTTCTCGAGTTTTCTTTCGCTTGTCTGTATCAATTCATACTTACACACACACATATATACACAACAACTACACTACATTTAATTCTTGAGTCTTTCTCTGGCTTTTTCACCTTTTTGCATCACTTTAAAAGAAATTTTTTTTTATTATTATTAAATTACTTGGTTTATTTTTTTTTTATAATCATCAGCAACAGTTAAAAATGGCAGTGGATTTGCTGCGATTAGTGGATTCGTTAAAGAATACCGAGCTTGCTTTTGAGGTAGTAGCTAGAGGTGGTGAAAAAGACATTGTAGCTAAAATGCGAACCTCTCTTAGGTCCCTTCTGCAAAACAGCGTCGAGCCCGAAATGGGAAACTTCACCGAAGACATCCTCTTGCAACAGATAGCGTTAGCCCGGAACTCCTTGTTTGTCTTGCAAGACGACCTGGAGAACCTCGATTCCGAAAGAGGAATCAAAATGATTCGTGTTCGTGCGCGCATAAACGTCTTCGGAAGACGGCTAGAGTTCCTAAATCGGGTGCACACTGAACAACTAAAAGTAGCAGACAACAACGTGCCACGGGATCTGGCCGAGCTACATAACAATTTCGCTACGCTCAAAGAAAAATTTAAAGCCTTTGAGCAAACCGTTGCTCCTCTAAAACTAAACGTAAGCATCCCGCTAACGCCCTCTGGGGGAACCACTAAAGCTAGCTCTGCAGAGCCATCTCGGTCTAATGGGCCAAATCTCCTTGCGGACACGCCGCAGGCTGAGACTCAGCAAACTACACCTAGCAGCTCGAAAGGCTGTCAATACATTTCCTTATACGGAAAATTAAGTCATCCTGCCGAACAAATAATTAAGACAATTCCTCAGACAGATGGGTTCGACCTTGACAAATTATTAAATTTTTTTAAAATCTCTTTAAAAATAGTTAAAACTTACCCGGACGTAGCCTTAAACATTAATAATGTTCTGATGCCCTATGCTCAGGGCCCTTTAAATTCATGTCTGATTAGACATCAGGCATTTAATACCTTTCATAAAGAGGCCTTAAGTCTCTTTATACCATCAAAACGGTTAGCTTCTTTAGTGCAGGAGTTATTTTATAGGCCCCAGAAGACTAACGAGGCGGTGCACATCTTTGTAAATGAAATTAAAGAGGCTGCAGAAACACTTAATTTAGATAAGTCCGAATTGGAGGTCACGGACGTCATTCTGGAGGGACTGTCTCCGGAAGTCCGCAACTGTTTAGTTTTTGCGACTAAGCCTAAAAATTTCGCAGATCTAGATCGACTCTGCGCTCACGTAAATAACATCATGTACACTGACAGGCAAAGGGCTCCATTAAAGAGACCTGAGTTTAAAAGTCCTGATTTTAGACCTACAAGACCTGTAGTCTGTTACAGTTGCGGGCAGCCGGGACATAGAAGCCCAGAGTGTCGAAACCGGCCTCCAACAAGGCAATATCCTCCAAAAAACGGAGGCAGGTTTGGAGTCTAGTTGGTAGCTCCAGGCCAGCCTCCCTTTCTAAAACCAACCACATCGGATTTAAACATAACACGAAACCACATTTTTTTAATAAACCTCCCTTTCAAAATTTAAACTCAATTTCCTATTTAAGAAGAAACAATTTCGGCAATAACATTCAAAATTACGTTACTCCCATCTGTTATCATTGTGGCATACCCGGTCACTATATCTGGGGCTGTAAATTCTTCTCTCTACGGAATAGGTCCAGGCAAACCTATTCCAGCTCTAAGCTTTCCAACTGCAAACTTCAAAAAAAAAATAACATTTCTCTTAAATCTAGGGGTCTGAACGATCAGTTTTTGCCTTTGGTGGAAGTAGCTTTTGGGCAAATTAAAGTTAAGGCTCTGCTGGACTCCGGTTCAGTAAGATGCGTCATTTCTAAAGCCCTTTTTAAAAAATTGAAGAACACCAAGGCTTTTAAATCCATCACCAGGGTGAAGGCTGATTGTGTCACGGCTTCTGGAAAAAGGTTGCCCATTTCCTACTCTTGTCGTCTTCATCTCAAAATGGAACATTGTAGTTGGAATGTGGATTTCCTGGTGGCGCATAAGTTGTCGTGTCCTCTGATCCTCGGGTCAGATTTCATATCTAAAACGGGACTGGTACTTGATCTTTCAGCAAAAAACTTCTATTTCAAATTTTCAAGGTCTATTGTTTTTCCTCTATGTAATTTTAGTAATTCTGCGTATAAACCTATAGTGTCCACAACATCTGAATCTACTGCTCCTGATCCTTTAGGTCATCTTCAAAAGGACGATAAAAACGCCATTTTAAAAATAATTAATGATTTTCCTCAGGTACTCACAAAAAGGTTAGGTTTAACACATCTAGTTGAATACGATATTCAACTGAAGGACAACACTCCGGTCAAGTGTTCTCCATACCAATTGGCACCTCCCAAAATGGAATACCTCCGCGAACACATCAACGAATTGTTAGATTCAGGAGTAGTAGAACCCAGCCGGTCGGCATATGCATCCCCTGTTTTTCTGGTTCAACATCCCGAAAAGAAAACAAGGATGGTGATTGATTATCGGAGGCTCAATCAAAACATCGTCGTCGAAGCGGTGCCGCTACCTAACTTACATCAAAGTTTTAACTGGTTTGTCGGTGCCAAATATTTCACAGTTTTCGATCTTAATTCAGCTTATCATCAAATCCCTTTGTCTCAAAAGTCCAAACAAATTACCAGCTTTTGTACTCCTTGGATGCTTTATCAGTTTACTCGAGTCCCTTTTGGACTCTGTACTGGTGCCCAAGTGCTTACCAGACTCTTGGATCAGGTCTTCCATGACATCAAATTCAAATTCATTTTTAATTATCTGGATGACCTAGTCATTTACTCCAAAACTTGGGAAGAGCATCAAAAACATCTTCGGGAAGTCCTTACTCGTTTGCGGCGGGCTGGCTTGACTGTTAACCCAGATAAGGTCCGTTTCGCTGTGAATGAGATAAGCTTTTTAGGACACCTAGTTTCTTCTCGTGGCGTGCAAATCGACCCATCTAGAACAAAAGCAATTAGAAATTTTCCGCAACCCAAGAACCCTAAGGCCGTTTCCAGATTTATTGGAATGGTCAACTTCTTTGCTAAATTCATTCCAAATTTCGCGGAGCACGCTGCGCCTCTAAATCTGCTTCGGAGGAAGGGCCAAAAATTCTCTTGGCAAGCTGAACAAGAGAAAGCTTTTAAACATCTTCGGGAGGCAATAACACAGCCTCCGGTTCTCCGGATGGCCGATTTCGCCAAACCATTCATCCTGCAAACGGATGCGAGCTCGGTGGCCCTTGGAGCAGTTCTACTCCAAGAAATTGACGGCTCACGACAGCCCATAGCGTACGCTTCACGTACTTTAACACCTGCAGAAAGAAAAGCCTCATCTGCATATGAAGCCGAATGCCTAGCAGTAGTTTTTGGAGTAGAGAAATTTAGGCAATATCTAGAGCATCGGGAATTCCTATTAGAAACCGACAACCAAGCCCTTTCTTGGCTTTTAGCACGTCCTCGTCAACTTGGTAAATTAGGCCGGTGGATTGCCAAGTTGACTTCATTGAAATTTAAGGTAGCGCACATAAGAGGAACTCAGAACATCATAGCAGACTCCCTCTCGCGCATGTTTGAACCGGAAAATTTCAACGAAGAAAATGTCACCTTTTCGTGTACCAGTCTCCTCACAAATTTTCCTCTAGCTTTTCATGACATCCAGACTCATCAAAAGGCCGACCCTATTTTGAAAAATATCATTGCCGACCTTGAACAGAACATCTCTTCAGAGAAGTACTGTTTAAGTAAAGGTGTACTCTGCCTGAAAAATCATCTGGAAAAGCCCACCAGAATTTATTTACCTCAGTCCTTAGTCGACCTGGTGATTAATTATCATCACGACTCCGTTGTGGGTGGTCATCTTGGAGTACTTAAAACTTTGTTTAAGGTAAAGGAGAATTTTTATTGGCCAACTTTAAAACAGGATGTCACCTCTAAAGTGCGAGCTTGTTCGGTGTGCGCTGTAAGCAAACCTGCTCACAACTCCAAATTAGGATACCTTGCCTCAACGGTTCCCAATCGTCCCATGGAAAAATTACACATCGACTACGTCGGACAGCTTCCTAGGACAAAACAGGGCTACAACATGATACTGGTCGCAGTTGACCAGTTCTCAAAATTCACCTGGCTCATGCCTGTCAGAGATGCAACTTCCCACAGTACAATTAAGGCCTTAAGCCAAAACATTTTTCAAAATTTCGGTTTTCCAAAGATAATAATCTCTGACAATGCACAATGTTTTGTATCACATGTCTTCCGCAACTTTTGTTTTTCTCGCGGTATTAAGCATGCAACTTTATCTCCTTATCACCCCCAACCTAATAATGCGGAAAGACTCAACCGAAACCTTAAGGCAGCCCTTATCGCCTATCACTCCAAAAATCAATCCTCTTGGGACGACTCCCTTTGCTGGCTTCAGCTGGCTTTCAATTTCGCACATCATGAGACTCTTAAAGCAACACCTTTTAGTATTCTTTTTAATTTTCTCCCCAATACACCACTGAGTCTCAGCTGGAACATACATGATCTCCTTCCAAAACCTAATACTAATCCATCACAAGTTTGGCGCCAGGCCAAAGACAATATAATGAAAGCGCACCAAAAGGCCGAAAAGACCTATAACAAATTCAGGAAGCCTCATCTGTATAAAATCAACGATCT
Organism: Aphrophora alni; assembly: GCA_963513935.1. Classification (NCBI taxonomy): domain Eukaryota; kingdom Metazoa; phylum Arthropoda; class Insecta; order Hemiptera; family Aphrophoridae; genus Aphrophora; species Aphrophora alni. The sequence goes on along the minus strand of OY740772.1, from coordinate 25,032,569 downwards.
TGTCTGGTGTAAAACACACCCTCTGAGCTCCGCCATAGACAAGCGAGCTGCTAAATTGATGCCACGATGGTCCGGTCCCTTCCGGATCATTGATTTTCTTACCCCGGTTACCGTTGCGCTTTCTTTCGCCAATTCACCTCGCTTCATTAAAAAAGCACACGTCGAGCAACTCAAACCTCATCATATAAATTAAATATTAACAAATTTCTAGAACCTTCTCCTTTACGATTTAATTTTCTTTCTGATCTTTCTTGGCCCGCACAAATTGTCATCTGGTAGTCTTCTTTCTATGCACTGCAGAACATAATAAAATACGGAACCAAGCCGTATTTCCTCTAAGCCAAATGCACATCTGTATGTTTGGGCATCGGTGGGCTGAGCTCTCCTAGAGCCCCTCCGTGCCGTAATCTTTATAGGTGTTTGCAGGCGAAGAGATATTGATTTTCCTTGTCCAGTGATATATCTCACTGTTTCCCGGACTTGACGCTTTTCAACCCATAGTCTGATCAACTATGAGGTTCCACTTTACGGCAATGGCCGCTACATGTACCTGACATGTTTCCCTATCTAGACATATCTTGACATCGAGCACTCCGCGGGTGTAATCGATGCGACGAGAATATAGAGAGCGTCATGAACTCTTCTATTTCTTCGTCACCATAACGTCTTCGGACGAGGACATAGTGAGTCCATCTTCTTAATAGTTAAGTTTGGTATTTGTTCTTTGTTGCTTATCTTGGTGAAGGTATACTGACCGGTTCTGTCGAACTACATATAGTTAATGTGGCACTCGCCATGCATGTTAGTCTTAGTTGGTTTTTGTTTATCTCGAGGTCCAAAACACCTGTTTGAGAGGAAAATTTTTTTTTTACCCCTTCAAGCACACTCTCTCTCCTTTTTCTAAATTTTGCGGGAGGCCCTTCTGGCCCCTTTTCTTTCTACACTAACTCCGTCTTTCGGGGGGGGAGAGCTGTAGCATTTAAATTCAAAAAAGCACTTCCGCAACATAACTTAACTCATTTCGTAAATATACATTCCACCTTCCGTCGCGTGACAGATGCTGGCACCTAGCGGCCCGCTCCAAAACCAAGCATCACCTGATACTTGAAACCAAAGTACATTTCGCCGGTCAAGCTAGCTTCTCGATTACCAGTCCACAGTCTACATGCGATAACAACATGGTCTACATTCTTCATAACTCCGTTAGTTAAAAGTTTTCTTCTTCTCTCAAAATCACCGGCTTTCTAATACATCATGTTAAATTACAGCTTGTGCGCCTTAGTCTAATAATCTGTTTCAAAAATGTTAAAATTAACCATCATTTTCTCGGTGCTACCTCACGTGATCTGCGACAGGATTTACCAGGTACTACAACCTTACAGATTTTGTCATATTATAAATTTTGTTAATTTTTAAAATAATTTGTTAATTATCATGTTTTCTTTAAAATATGTATTTCATGTTTTATTCAATATTCTATTTTCTTTTGAAACTAAATGATTATAAAAAATTTCTTTTCTTAAAACATCATTTACAAAATTTTGCAAAGGCACATTTTACGTTTTGAACAATTTTGTGAAATAAGTGCAAACTAGTGTTGAACATTAAATGATCAGAATATGAACTTGTCAAATATAAAACAATTGAGGAAATTTCTTCTAAATCAGAAAATTTCGTTTTACAGACTTTTGCAAAATCTTACAAGTCTTATACAAGCTTTCTTTTAAACAAAATTAAAATATATATAAATAGATTTATAATAATCTAAGAAGCTTTTAAGTACCATCTTAACGAATTTCTGTTATACAACCAATTTTCTTTAATTTTGGCAAATGATCAGATATTTCTTTAATGATGAACATTAATGCTAAAACATGTCTGATTTTGTACAGACACTAAAAGAACATGTTTTTTTGCTCACAGCTAATATGCTGGTAGGACAAATAGGAGAAATTGGAGAAATAAAGAAATTCTTGTCTCACATTGCACAAACCAACGAAACATCCTAACAAGTTTCGTCCTGTTGGCAAAACACGTTTTTTTTGTATTACGTAACTTCACATTTTCAAGTGCATAAAAGTGATGTCTTTTCTACAGCTGACTTTACAGAACTTTAACTAACTCTTTTTGTATATGTGCCTAAATTTACTTTCGCAAATATGTGTTCCTTAAGACTATTTTCTAAATGTAGACCTGTGTAGTTAATTATAAAATATATATATAAAAAACAATTATTGGGTGGAGCCTGCATGCAATTTTCGGTCCTAACAACCTCCAAGAGGTTAATTTCCAAATTAAAATAATTGACGTCAATTAACAAAATTTCAAAATTCTAAATTCCTTTTTTTTGTTTGTTTAAAATATATAAATTTATTTGGCCAATATAGTTTTTAAGAAATTTTTCAAACCAGTTATATTATGTATCTTTAGTTTAGTGATAAACATGTTAACTATAGATATGATTTTTTGAACTTAAAATATCAAACTCTTTTATATTTTGTTAAATTCTGTAATTGTTTAAAAGCAAACTATCGTCTTATAAACTAAAAAGGGAGGGGATAAGTTTTTTTTTTCTTTTTTTGAATCTTTTGATTAATTTTTTTTTATTATTATTATACTTTTACATTAAGGGCGTATAATCTTTTTTTTATTAATTATAATTCTGTGAATTATTAAGCTGTGCTCATTGTTTTTTTTTTATTGTTAAATTTTTGTAACTATAAATATCTATATTAAAAGGGGGGATAAATTTTTAGAATCTGTTGATTAATTTTTTTTTTATTATTATATGTTACAATTAAGGGCTTATAATTTTTACAATTTATGATACTGTTAATCATAAGTTTTTTTTTATTGATCATTTGTGTCAGAATGTCTTTTGTTGTAAATGACAAAGTCTGAATCGCCGAAATTTCTTTCTGCTTTCAATAAACTTGAGCCTTGTTAATTATTAAACTTGTCTTTGTCTTTTTTTTATTTTTTCATTTCTAAACATTGTTACCATTTTGGTTCCGCCTTTATTAAATTTAAGTCCCCTGGTAACAGTGTCTTAAACTTGAAGGGAGCCAAAACACTGGCAAAGTTCTACTATCGGTGTCTAAAAAAATGAGCTCCATTTAGTCATGTAAACGTTGTGGAGTTTTATTAATTTATTCTTGGATTTCCACACATATTACGGAATTGGTAATACTGAAATTGTATCTCGAAAGGCCTGCATCTAAAACTATGAAACGTTCATTGATCCTATTGTGCGAGTATGCGTGTATGAATGGCCATGTGTGTTAAGGAACTAACAGAGACAAAATAAAATGATTGAAACTAAATGATACCAGCAATGATTATATCTGTTTTGTAGAAATAATTGAACCTGCTTGTCCAATCAGGACTCATAATTGCTCACTATGTGCACATTATCAATGTTGTGTCCAAAAATTTAAAACGTTGTAGCTATTAAACTTGATTATTATCCACAAACCAGAAATTAAATAAATATACATTTTTGTTTAGCGTTACATTTATTTTATGATAAATAACTTTCTAAGTCAATTGTAGTTTTATGCAATCGATATTTTTTAATTACGTGGCAACATTTCACTGCCACCGGCAGTATCTTCAGGCCATCTATTTATAGGTCAACTTACAATTTAAATCAAAGTTGAACATAGTTTAACCCTAATTTAGGCTGTCGTCGAATTAATGAGGAAAAATTTTCTATGGTAATGAGATTGTAAAAATTAAAATTTGCTGATAAAACTCAACCTGTATTTCCAATAGAAAACATTAATTAAAATATTAAAATCGTACAGCTTTACCCAGAATAAAATTTATACTTTTGTATATCTTTAAAATCATGTAAACCCGTTTGAAATTAAACTTTTTCCTCTGAACCTCTCGCTCCCTAGCGGTGTAAAAATGAATATAAAATTTGTTTACTTATAAAAATAATTGAAGTGATAATATACAGGGTGATTTTTAATATAGGAAACGGCTTTATATTGCATAACTGAGAGTAACTTGTAGGCAGAAACAAATGCGGATCTACGTAGTTAAAAAAATAAGACTTTTTTGTAGGTTATAATTTTTTGTCCACCATCTTGGACCCTCCATATTGAATCAAACTAACCGCCATATTGAATTGGAAGATGGACATGTGATACATGATTTTCATGTAAATTTTTACAAGAAAAACGATAGTGAAAAATGTTTCGATAAATATCGTAGTTTCGTAGTTTTAATCATTCAAATTTACAATGAGGGGAAAATCATGTTAGTAATAAAATGGGGTAAAATGCGTCTTCTAAATTTTTCTATTGTGTTTTTCCAGCAGAATACACCCAATTACGATCTAAAAAATAATTAATTTTGAACCACTACAATGATATTACAGGCGAAACGAGTGGTTATTAAACTGCATTGTTGTAACGTAATGCAAACAGCTGATGTAAACTAATAGCTGATTTAAACTAGGCCTACTTTCATAAAAGATATGACTTGGGGTTAGCCCACTGTTAATCTGTAGACGGGAGGCACTTTGAACATTTATTGTAGTATACATTGTTATTTATATCCAAGTCGCAATTGATAAGTAATTCAAGCTAGAATAATTCCATTACATATAAGTAGGTTGATAATAAGTTTACAATAGTCGGAATTATTCAAGATTTAATTACTTAAATATTGTAGAATGGTGCGCTTTCAAAATTTATTGCGTAAGTAATGTATGATCGAAAACATTTATTTAAATTTTAAAATTTAAAATTGTAATATTTAATTTGAATAATAACAGTTGGTATATAATTTGTAGTTGTCTTGTTAATTATTAGTTATTTTTATTATTATCATCATTATGCCGTTTACAGTTGGATGATTCTACAGGGGATTCTACAGGGGTATAATAGAAAAGCTTCGAAGACGCATATTTTTAGTTATTTCACGTTAACCTTTCAATTTTTGTTTTGACAAATGAAAACAAAATTTCAAATAGCTATAACTCCGTTTGTATTGGTTCTACAGAAACCATAAACCTACCATTATTTTTGTTTTTTATAAGCTACATTTTTAATTCTAATAATTGTTTTCTTAAAGTGCATATTTTTTAAGTTACTTACGAAAAACCGTATGAAACATGTTTTTTTTTTGTTGAAAAATCGATACTTTCACTTGTAGCCCAGTCAATAAAGGGAAAAAATAGTCCTTTGTCGGAAATAATTAGTGAAAAGCTGAAATTTTGCCTGATGTTACATTAGTATAAGAGAAGTATGTACACAAAAGTCCCCGACCCTCCCCCTCTTGCTTTCCCCCCCACCCCCCTTTAAACGGAATATTGCTTGCCTCTACTAAAACGTTCAAAACACGATTAGTATATTAGATATAAACTTAATTTTGGTTTTATTTTCTTCCTATTAATAATGCCTACAAATAATGTCCATTGACATGTATAGCTTAAGTTAGTATAAGCGACGCTATTGACATAAATTGTCGAAAACCCGAAGATTTTCATTTATATTTTATTATTTATTACGCATGGTTAAAATACTTGTAGCAATAGAAAGAAATAGCACAAATAAAAAAGTTAGCTTGTTTTCTTAGCTTTAAGTTCACATATGACTTGTTAGGGTTGTAGTGAAAGCGTGGTAACCAGATATTATTGTAAGAGGATATTGTTGCGGGGTGAGGCTCCGAGCCGGGCCGAGCAGGTGTTTTCGGTGGTAAACAAAGACACGAAACTGGTTCTGGTGATATTTTCATCCTTGATGTGTCAGTTTTAGAGGGAGGTTTGTCAAGTGCGGATGTTTCGTGGCAGTGAGACGACAAAGTTAGTGCGTTGAAAGTGACAATTATTTACACAGTTCTGTTATATATTTATTTATTTGTAATTCCTTCTCAGTGTTTACAAGGTAACCCTATTCTATTCTTTAATTTTTAAATATATCAATTTCATATTATAAACTAAGAAATGTTCACGTGTAATATTAAAAAAAACAGAACGGTTTTAACATTAAAATCTGTAGGAGGACTGACTCACTGAAATGACAGAAAGTACCATAAATAAATGGATTCTTGGGACGCCATACTTCATAAAGATTAACGAAGCGTTAGAGGAGTTCTTAGACATTTCTATTACTTACAGTGAACAACATGTTGAGCTTAGAAAGACAAGACAACTTAGAGACCAAGCTGATACAGATAAATTTACCACGTGGTTCAGACAGCACAATCCATTTAAGAAGGAATCTGGAGAGTTAGTTTCGCTATCATCTGGTTTAATCAGTGATGAGTCAGTCAACTGTGACCAAGCCTACGACATAGGTTTTGCTGCTATGAAGACAATGGTAGGAAAATCATTTGGGAAACTGACCTTAAAAAGAAAGGACATGGTTAAGACCCAGCTAGCACACAAATTAGTTAAAGTCAGATCAAAAGAAATACCTGTAAACTCTCAACAGCTCTTCAATAGAATCCTCTGTGTGTGTGATAGCCCTCACAAATTAAAATCGTATCTTGAATATGAACTCTCTTCACGTCCACCATCCCTTTTTGACGATGTTTCACTAAGAAAAGGAACTAAATCATCTGCCCTTAAAGTATTTCAAGAAGCTGTAGTAGAGGAAGAAGAAATCGATACGACAAATGTAAGTGTGATTATTGACGGAGGATTTCTCCTTCATTATGTTTCCTGGCCAAAAGACTGTACTTACGGAAATATTATACAAAGTTACAGCAGATACGTTGTAGACAACTTTGGACGAAATGTAACTGTTGTTTTCGACGGCTATCCTGAAGACTGTACTAAACAAGAAGAGCAGAATAGAAGAGCAGCAAAAAAATCTTCAAATGACATTAATTTTGATAGCAACACCAAATGCTTGACAGCAAAGGAAGATTTTTTAGGCAACAGAAGAAACAAGAAAAGGCTTATACTTTTAGTTTCTGAAGAGCTTAACAGTTTTGAGATCAAAACCATTGTTGCCGAAGATGATGCTGATATTTCCATTGTCATGACTGGAATAGAAGAACTAAAAAGACGACAAAATGTTATGTTGTATGGCACAGACACTGATTTGTTGATATTGTTGATAGCTCTTGCACCTGAGAACCAAGCAATTTACTTTTGCAAACAGATAACTGGAAGATTGCATGGAAAAGTGTATTACAGCATTTCCAAAATCATCAATAAGGTTAAGGATATAAGGAAGCTTTTGCTGTTTGCATATGCCATAACAGGTTGTGATACAACTTCTTCTTTTTTTGGTCTAGGAAAAATAAAATCTTTGGAAATTGTTCATAACTCAGAAGAAGCTCAAACACAAGCGTCAGTGTTTATACGACAAGATGCTTCCAAAGAGGAACTGAAAAGAAATGGGGAAGATTTTATTTTGCATCTGTATGGACAGAAAAAGCACACAAACCTCAATGAAGCTCGTTACTTTATGTTCACAAAACTTGCAAAAAAATCTAAACTAAGGTCGAATTTCAACCTCGCTAAGCTTCCTCCATCGTCTGAAGCTGCTCATCAGCATTTGTTCAGGGTTTATTTACAAGTGCAGACATGGCTTGGAAACAGATTGGATGCTACAGATTGGGGCTGGAAGATGGAAATGGTAAAAGAAAATGGTGGTTACAGGAAAACTTTAACACCAATACAAAGTACCAAACCCTTTGCACCGGATGACCTTCTGCACCTCGTGTCTTGCAGCTGTAAGACATCTTGTCTCAAATATTGTGGGTGTCGGAAAGTAGGACTTAATTGTTCCGCCATGTGTGAGCACTGTAGTGGACTTTCTTGTGACAACAGTCCTAATGTTGACGAAATAACTCATGATCATGACGAGAATGGATTTGAATAAAACAGTATTAAGAATGTTTCTACTGTCTTCACGTAAAAAAGTGAAACACTATAATTTTGTGTGTCTGTATTGTATATAGTGTAAATAGTAATTTGAGTGGTGGGTGGGTGGTCCGTGATGGTGTTTGACAGTAAACAAAACATGTTCTGCTGCTTGACACCTGCCGGTTTTAGCCAGTCCGGGACACGGCGGGTCCATAGGTGGTGGATAATGGAACGGCCCTAATAAATAAGGGTTAGGAATAATCCCCCGAACCAAAACTGGCTCTCTTTATGAACATTAAAAATGTTATTACTGTCATTATAACACAAAGAAATCATATAGTGTGGTTATTATTTAAATAACTAAATACAGAAAAATAAATAAAAAAATTATAAGGTAATTTAATAAAAGAACAACAAAAATACGTCCAACAACACTTAAAAGAATGAATTGATTTTTTCATTCTTTTAAGTGTTGTTGGACGTATTTTTGTTGTTCTTTGATTATTACAACACGTAATATGCTTATTAAAAAGTTATGTTATATAAAATTCAAACAACAGGTCTTTGTTGCAACTTGAGACCGCTGATGTGTTATATACCTGCTGATCCGGACCGCGAACACTCTTGCGCCCCGCGCCGCCTCCCTTTGTCCGGCTGATTATGTCAACTGGCTGCGCTTAACATTTATAAAACTTATATCATTTTAAAGATTGATAAATACGCCAACAGTTTTATTTGAAAAACTTTTCCATAACTTGTCTCATATAAATAAAAAATAGCTAAACACATCATTGTGGGAATATAAAAGTAAATAAATTTAATTTAAATTAAAAAATACATGAAAAATAATTAATTTATCGATTACACACTATGAACATTTTTTTTAGAGAATACTTTAAGGATTACAATATTGAAATAAAAATGATTCTATCGCTCTTTATCTCGTAGATATTGATAAAATAATAAAGCCTTACAAAAAGGAACTTAAAGGGGGGGTAGGGGGGTAAGCAAGAGGGGGAGGGGCGGGGACTTTTCAGAAAATATACCTTATATAATCAACTAACATCTATGAAAAAATCAGCTTTTCACTAATTAGTTCCGACACAAAACCTTTATTGACTGGGCTATTGAGAATAACTCAAAAACTATTGACTTTTAGAAAAAACTTTATAGAACAAATGTTGCTTACAATTACATGTAGTTAATTTATCCATTCCCGGACTTTCATTTAATGTAATATTTTTCAACTCCGAGAAGGGTTGGCATCCCCTCGGGGAAAAAGCAACCCTCGGCACAAGGTCAACTTTGAAGTAGAGAGTAAGTAATACTCAAATCCAAAGTTTTAGGATAATCCGTGCTGTTTGGACAAATTACCCGGGAAAATGGTCATTGACTGGACTAGCATATTACCCCGTTTTATTGCTAACACAATTAATTATTCTGTCATTGCAACTTTGAATGCTTGTAACTCGAAAATGAAGTTAGTCATCGAACCATCGTTTCCCTTGTTAAATTTTACATGAAAATCATTATCACATGTCCACTTTTCTATTTAAAAAAAAAGAAAAAGTTTAATCAATATGTCGGATCCAAGATGGCGGACAAAAATGTCAAACCTGTAAAAAAGTATATTTCTTTACACTACGTAGATCCGGATTTGTTTCTTACTTCAAGTACCTCTCAGTTATCCAGTATAAAGCCGTTCCACATTATCCTGTATATTTATCTTAAAAACGTTATTAATTAGGTTGATACTATATAACATATGGATCCAGAGAAAATCCCTCAATGATGAAGTGAGAGACACTCTTGCTTGGTGTGTGAAAATGTATTAGTTAAATCCCCGTAAGGGCTGAAAATTCTACAATTTTGAATCCGCATCGTGAGACTAAGGTGGGGAGCGACTTCGGATTATGAATGCTAGAATACACACGTGCACATTTCCCGAATGAAGAGCCTCAAACAGGCCTATCACAGAACATAACTATTATCACTACAGTATATAACCAAATCAACCTTCTTTAAATTATTACGAAGAAACGGTACAAAAAAAATTCTCACTCACCTATCCCTTAAAGCCAACCAAAACTATACGTTGAAAAAAAGTCACTTAGGTAAAAAAAGAAAATGAACCCTCAATGACGACTTTGAAAACATATTTATATATTTTCCTTCGCTCGAGTCATAAACGCGACCTCAGCGTAAATAGTATCTGTTTAAAATTGACCATTTAATGAAGACGTTCATTTTTATTTTCCATACTGAACTGTAATATTTTTAACTTTTAATCATGCAAACAGGTTTGGGTAAAATTTAAACGTAATCAGAACAATCAATTTTGAGAAATTACTTCTTTTGTAACAGTCCCATAGCGGATTTTTTTTTTCTTTTTTCACTAGTAACTCACACACGGACATTTTGGGACATGGCGACCAATACGTTTTGTGCGAGGTCTTAGAGGCAAAATTTTATCAAAATCGTTAGAGCCGCTTTCAAGAAAATCGTGCTTTTTTTCTATGGCAGCTACCACTACATTTTGAGATAAACCCACCATAGTAAATCTGATTAAAATCGGTCATTGCGGTGATGCACTGCACAACGACAAACATCATTCCAGAAAACAAATTTATTGGACGCAAGAAACCTCAAAATATTTTTCACTCAACCCAATCTTCCACGTATAACATACGCATATAGCAACGTATATGTGAGTAAATAAAAACGAAGTAAGTAACTTAACATGATATTATTATGATTATATATAAACACACTCTTATGTAACAAGGTAAAATTTGTGTGATGGAAAAATAATCCAATGTTACACATTGAACTCAATTACTAAATTACGTTAAAAACAGCATGTACGTCATTTAAAACAAACATCATTATAAATCTGTGTAGCTATTTTTAGTATAACTTTGTATACAACTTAGTGTATAAGTATAACTTTATCTGGCTTTTCAGTACTGAAGTATTTCTAGTTCATTTTGGTTTTTTGCTTTTAGCCTTTTATATGGATATCGAATGTGTGTTGGTTATGGATTTTGTAAGTAAAATTTTTGTAGAGAAAGTGAGTTTAAACATATTTTCTTGGTGTAGAGGAATAAAATTTTAAAATTCATCAATTGTCATGATGAAATAGATTAATAACAATAACAAAAAATACCTGGATTTATACCAAATGAGTTCTTTATTTTATTTATATAAAACAATAATAAATGAAGGAAAATAAAAACGTAAACCAATACATTTCGATTATTTTAACCTTTTCCTAAAGTACAATAGAATAAAAAACATAATTCGATTAAACCAAAATATAAAGTTTTTGAAATTTCTATTTTCTTTAATTACATTAATTTTTATAAGAATAAGTTAAATAACAGAATATAGTAATATATTCCTCACGTAAATCCCAATGTGAAATTCCAGCATACATGTTATTTAAATTGAAGTAATAATGATACTAATATTATCATTAAATTTTACCATTAATATATTAGTGACTACCGGTTTGGCAATCGTGAGGGACTTTAACTGTATCAACACCTTTTCATATTGTTTTTGATTTGATCCTTCTAAGATCCCTCCCTCCCCCTATAAAGTCTGTCTTGATTCATTTTTGTTATTTTCCGACCAATTGTAGTATTCAAAGGCTTCTTTTTTTTTAAGGCAATGATGACGAAAGGTTTTTTGCGTTTAAACAACAAGGAAAAACATTCTATTTAAAACTTTGCAGTTATTAAGAGTATTAAACGTTATTTATTAAATGAAAAACAAAGTTTGATTATTAGCCACTCATATATCATAAACATAAATTTTAATCATACTCCCTTAATTTGTATTAAAATTCGAATTAAAACACAAGATTACTACAACTGATTAAAATTCAAAAGTTTGATGGATTTTAACTATTTTGGGGTGTGAACCAGAATTTAGATCATCAAGAGAAAATTTATATATAAACAAATTATTATCAAGTTTTATTAAATTCAAGATGAGTTATAAAAGTAATATTCTTTTTTTCTTTTTTTTTTTCTTTTTCTTTTTTTTTCATTACTGTTGAGACCGATGGTTCTTGGTGGAATTCCATGTTTAAAGATAATATTAACAAAACGGTCAAACGTGCTGTACTTGCTTCTTTAATTTTCATTACTGTTGAGACCGATGGTTCTTGGTGGAATTCCATGTTTAAAGATAATAGTCTGTAATACAGCCTCGTCAATGCCTTAGCAGGCGAAACCATTGGTCGGCTAGACTAATTAAAAGTGGATATTACAAAATAAATAATTGTGTTTAAAGTAATATTCATTTAAAAAGGGCAATACTTTAAATAATGGCAGAATAATTCATTAGAAATAATAAAATTTGAAGCGTTATGAGTACCTAATGAAAATATTCGTTTTTGTTTTTCACCCCTCCCCCCCCCCCCTTGTTGCATAAAGACAAATCAACTCTCGGTCATCACCGCCTTTATAAAAAATCAACAAGAAAAGAACATAAAATAAAATACTCCTATCTCTCGAATACTCAAATAGCGTTAGGATAAAAAAGAACAAGAATTGGTCAAGAGAGACGTGGTAGGAAAGGAAAGAGAGGGATCTAACACAAGATTACGTGAAAAAATGTGTAGCTCCAGATATACTCCCATGGGGTTGCTACAGCCGTACTCACTACAGAGAGCCTTGGAGGGTATGTTCGATTTTATTCCACACCCAATTTTTTTTTTCTGTAAAAACTTAACATTTTAAACTGTGACGAGTTGTAGTATTCTTATGGAATAATTAAATTTTGATAATGAAGTTAAATGGGAGTGAATATAAATGTATACTTTTATAAACACGAAATTATGAAATCTGATTAGTAAACATGTTCCCTTTTTTATGCAACTCTGAATATTTATTATTATAATAACAATACTGTTGGCATTGTTTGTAAAATTTCATGTTATCAGTTTTAATTATATTTAAATAATATTTATCTTGAAATATGACAGGTTTTTTACAAAAGGAAGCTTAACAGCAAAGTTATTATAATTGTAAGAATATATTTTATCAAACTATTTGATGAATTTCTAACATAAATCACTTGCATTACAGAAAATGTTTATAATTTACTTTAATTTCTGAGAAACGCGTTTGATTTACAAAATCCAAATTTCGACTCTTCCGACATTCATGTATATGGGAAAAAGCAAAACAAACCAATAACAACAAATACTTCATTTTATAATTGAAAACCAGTCTCGCTGTAGTTTCAGTGAGCTTCATTACTGAACAAATTCAGATAATATGCAGTATTACGATGAGGGGCTCACTTTAGTGAGTAGAAACATGACAATCCCGAGAAGCCTCACTGGATCTACACCTTTTTTCATGCAGTCTTCAGTTATATACCTTACTTTCCTCTATTCTCAGGTCTTACATAACCTACTCTAGTTTTTTTTCCGACCCTGAAGCTATTCGATGGTTAGGGTGTCTTCATGAGAGAATTTTCGTCTTTTAAACAATGAGGAAGAAATATCCAGTATTTTCACTTGCGGAAATTAACTTTGGATTCAATTAAAGTTTTTAACAGTGGAAAATTAACTGTGAAGGAAAGGATTAATAGAAACGGGGGGATAATTGGTTCAGTTATTTGGTGTATAGAGACACCTGCAGACTTGTTATACATATTAACGTTCAAACATCTAAGTGCATAATGATAATTTTGTTAAAGTTTTTTTTTGTTAATATATTAAGGCCATAGCAATACCGAAGCACTCTTGCTAGATATACATTTTTTCCTGAGTAGTCTTTTAGGTTAAATCGCTCTCTTACATTTTCCTATCAGTTCTCTCTATTCACCAACTCTTGTTCTATTTGGAGGTCTATGTTTTTTATTTTGTTTTTTCTTCCTTTAAGGCTATGACAACCAAGAGGTTTTAAACAACAACTAAAAATTCAACACGTCATCATCAGTGGTGACAAGAACTGGGAAATTGATACATTTTTATCGTGACCAGTTAGGTAAACGTTAATTAAGCTGAACAAAACATAAAAAACATGGTGTCATAGAGCTTTGTTGGAAATTAAAAATAAAATTGTTATCTAAGAATGGATCCTAGTTCTTTCATTTGATAACAGTTTTAATAGTGTTAGTTAATTTGATAGTTGAAGCTTAGTTTAAGTCCTGAGTTTCTATATTAGGTTACTAGTTTTTATTTTTAGTTTATAACATAGCCCTAATATACCAGGCTTATATTGGCTCTTTTTATATTTACTATATTCTATATGAATGAATATCTTGTTTTCTTAGGAGATCAGGGTTCAATTCGTATTTCTTTTGTATTCGTTTGAAAAGCGAAAAATTTCCCAGTCTTCAACACCTTATATACATCTTATAGAACAGACGAAAGAGAGGTATTTAACCCAAGACTACATAAAATAAGTATAGATCCAGCTATGTTCCCTATACACACTATAAATGAGCATCTTTCGGTGTTCAACATATATTGTTGGTAATAACTTCCCTATATGTAGGTGGGGATGGTTGCAATACTATACAAAGTTCCATGTTTCTATATTTATTTTCTTTAGCCACTATCGTGTCTAGCTACAAACGACACCAACGACAAACAAGATGGAGGAAGGCATGTCAAAAAAAAAACTTTTCCGATGTCATGACAGCATGATACGCGAATCTATTCGAAAAATAGAGGTCGAAATTTTTTCAACTACAAAACTTAAACTGGTAAGTGAAAAAAGTAAATAAATCAAAAGTATTAACTAATTATTAAATTTAATATTATAATATAAGGCGAAATATTCTAATCATAAAATATTATACGGAAATTGTAAAATAGAATAGAAGACAACACGGTGTCAATGTATGGAGATATGAATGAATGCTTCAAGTCCTTTTAAAAATCCTGAAGTATTACGAATTTTTGTTTTCCGAAGTTGAACATGTAATTATTTCCAGCAATTCTTACAATTAATTTTAATTTGCACATAACATTTAACCGATAAACAAATCTTTCAATATCATAATTTGATATTTATTTAAAACTATATCGAGAATAGAGAATGTCTCTTTCCATCACATTGAGTCTAAATAGAAACATGGAAACGCAATCTGTGAAGTACAAGCTTTCGAGATTAACATGCTGAGGGCAATACAAACAAATACCTTGATATTCGGGTTAAATGGTGCGATAAAAGGTAAATTGATTTTAGAAATAAATAAATGAAGGATTATAAACATTTCTCTAATGGAAGTTAAGTTCCAGTAGTGTTTTGCATACATACTATTGCTGATTTTTTTTTTTTTTTTTGGTGAATAAGTTTAAATTTAATTTTAAATAAATATCGCTTCGACTCGCTTAGCTTGTAGGTTATCACGGACCTCGTAAATATTTTACAAATATAGCTAGTGCAGCCAACTTCATACACTAGACAATTCAATGAGTTTCGATCATAATCCCTTGAACAGATTTTGAGTGTTCTTGTAAATTAATTACATACATAATAACATACAATAAATAAACCTTCGTCGGCTCTCGTCTTTGTGAACAAAAATGAGTAATAATTTAATAAGTCTGAATATAATAATAATAATAATATATATATATATATATATATATATATATATATATATATATATATACATTCAATCTTTATACTGGCGTGGTCGCGGCATACTTTCGAAGACATTTAACGAAGAGTTAACCTCTGATAGATTTTATATTGTTTTTTGTGTCGAGTTATCGTGTGTGTTCAGTGTTGTTATGTATTTTATTTAAGTGTTAAGCCTACACCTGACGAAGCCGGCTGTGAACGGCGAAACAGGTAACTAATAGGTAATAACTAAAGAAGGTAACTAATATATATATATATATATATATATATATATATATATATATATATATCAGCAATTCGTAAAAAGCGAATAAACTTTATAGTTTTACATAAGATTATAAAGAATATAATATAATAATTTGGTTGTTTATATTTTGATGATCCTCGTGGCTCAATTACAGTTATTAGAGGGCGTAACAATCCCAAGGGACCCTAGCTGGATCTACAGCTTTTTTCAATATGGTTTTGGGTTAGATCTATCTCATTCATTTTTCCTATTAAGTCTTGACCAACACTTGTTCTATTTCGACGTTGACGCTACTAGAGTATTCGCTGGCTAGAATTCTCTATTTTACGTTATTTTTTCCCTTTGTTAAAATAAGGTCATATGACCAAGAAGTTTTTTGTGTCCAAAAAAGAGAAACGTCTTTTAATGAAATATATAACGAGTAAAACCGAGCACTTTTACAGCATCTATATACATCAAACGGACCAGTTCAGTCACTTGGTTATAACTGAAACCCCACTATCTCACACCTGAAGATTAAGGGAAAATACATTTATAAAAACTCAGTAGGCCTACACTAAAATGGCAAATGTTGGGGAGTAGGAATTGTTTTTCAAGAAATTTCAAACGTAAATATTGGTTAAGTGATAAAACATTTTAAATGTTTTTTTTTTAATTAAACAAATTTAAACTTAATTTTTACAGTTTCAAGATGGCGGCTCTAAATCTATAACATTTGTGTTTTTTATAATTTTATTTTCTATAGCTAACAATTTCATTCACAAACAAAAATTTGACCATACATTGTTCATGCCCTTTCAAACAATATACAATACGGATGCTTTTTCACAAATTTTAACAAAATGAAAAGCACATATGAAACGTTTTCAAAATAAATAGCAAGGTAGGTCGAGTAGCACATAAAACTAAAGGCCTCTCAAAGCAGATTTGTTTATTTAAAGTTTGGTCAAATCTTCGACCGTTTCAAAATGGTGGTCAAAAGATTAAATTATTATAATTATATGTAAACATCTGTATTACTGAATTGCAACTGCCTTTATAGAAAGACATCACTCTAGGCTTTAAATTGTCCACGAACCTACCCATAAGTCTTACAAGTACATTAAAGAAAAAAAACGAAAATAATATTCTTCTAAGTGTTATCAAACTGAATGATCGAGTTTTGAATCAAACCAGATGTAAATTGCCTCCTCTAGCAAAGTTTTTAATTATGAGTTTAGTGAGTTAGTGACTGAACGTGTGTATACTATGAAGTAAACTCATTGTTAAATTACACAGAGTTCGTAATTTGTATCTGGTTTGCTCAAATTTGATTTGTAGGTTCGGTTTCTCCAATCGTTAGACAATTTAAGTGTACAAAATAAGTTAGTAAATTTTTAAAACAGCGATCGATTTTCAAATATCAAAATTATTTTTCGAAACTAACGTTTTACAAAGCTTTTATCGTCCCTATAAATATGTCTTTGGGTAAAAGTAACTCAAGCTATAAAACTAAATTTTGAAAAAAAAAAAAAAAAAAAAAAGGGGGGGGAAACAACGAACCAATTTAAATAAAATTAACAAATAAGTTAATTTACCAAACACCACATGTTAAACCGTGTTATTAAAAGCGTAATGAGCTCCATTAGCTATAAGCTAACATTACGTAACGCGTTTGAAAATTTGCAGCCGCAACCAATGGAAATGTTTAATAATATTTATTAATATCAGCTGTTTTTATAGATTATCATTTTGTTTTTTGGTATCCTAGCAACGTGTTTGTTTATATTAAACCTAACCTGTTAGGGTTATTGTATAGGTCGTAGGTTTGTATACTTAAACTTATAAATTGTTGTGTTACAGTGGTGTCAAGTACAATATTGTACGACAAACATGTAATTAATACAATCATGCTACAATGATGCTCTTACTACACTAGTGACGTAAATATCTATAAGTCTCCCTAAAGCATACATAGCTAACATTCAAACAGTTTGGTGAACTGCATGTATTAATACCAATATCGAGTTTTACAATTATTGTGCTGATAAAAAACAAAAAGAAATTTGACACCATGTCAAAAACACACAGATATTTTATTACTTAGTTTTCATTTTCGAATCAACAATATTTTAACACAATTTTCAACCTGAACGTAATTAATCTAAAACAGAAATGTTTCCCCCACAACTTCTTCTACTACAATGAGGGAAAGATAATTAATCTTAATTTCGTGGTAAACATTCTGCACTCCTTTAACATACCCCTCACGCTCATATAAGTGCTCTATGTGGTATTCCCAATCGAACACACACGTGTGTGAATTTCATAAAGCAGCCACCCAAATTGAATAGGCTGCTTCTATAATGTACAATTTAGCAGAGTTTATCGGCGAAAACCACGAAAATCTTAGGTTAGTAGGGGAGACGCTACCACACGCGAAGTCCGAATAATCTCTAGATATTTATGGAGCGCCTCAACACAGGTATATTTTATAGCTTAGATTAGATAAAAAAAGACGAAAATAGCGAGAAACATTAAATACAAAGGAGGAATTTAAGAATAAACAATGGCCGTAGTTCTTGACTGTTTAATTAGGTAAATTGTAAACAGCCGAAAGGAATGTCTATCATACAAAACCTGGAAAAAAAATCCTTTTATTTTCAAGAATTTAAAATATAAAGATAATTTTAAGTCGTTAACTTATATTTAATAACAAGTTATTAACTTAATTATTTGGGGCCTCACAACACAGATATATTGTATAGCTTAGCATAGATAAAAAAATGTCGAAAATAGCGAGAAAAAATGGAGGAATTTAAGAATAAACAATGGCCGTAGTTCTTGACTGTCTAAGTACTGTAGGTAAATTGTAAACAGCTGAAAAGAATGTCTATGATACAAAACCTGAAAAAATTCATCATACGAATAAAATCCTTTTATTTTCAAGAATTTAAAATAAAAGATAAATTTAAGTCAACTTATATTTAATAAAAAGTTATTAATTTGATTATTTGGGGACTCACAACACAGGTATATTATATAGCTTAGCTTAGACAAAAAAGACGAAAATAGCGAAAAACACTAAATACAAATGGGATTTAAGAATAAACAATGGCCGTAGTTCTTGACTGTCTAAGTAGGTAAATTGTAAACAGCTGAAAAGAATGTCTATGATACAAAAACTGTACAAAATTCATCATACGAAAACCTTTTTAACTTTATTTTCAAGAATTTAAAATATAAAGATAAATTTAAGTCATTAACTTCTTTCTACCTTCCTTCAATAAATACGGACAAAGGGGGTAAGAAACGTTAACCAACCATTCACAACAATGATAAAGTGGCAATCAATTATGAATTCAGTAAATGGATTTGTATAAAAACTTCAATACTTTAATGAAGCAAATCGATATAGCTAGAACATTCTTTGTGTTTATCATTATTAAACAAAAATAATCTAAAACCAAGTTGATCGTGGTACATACAATGTAATACAAGCAGATCTTCTAAATTTAATGCCTAAAAGTCGTTTTTTTGTTTGTTTTTTTGGACCGCGAAGGAAATGTTAATTTGTATTGTTAGGTATCTAATCAAGCAGGGTAAGTTTGTTTAAAACATTTGTTACACTGTTTTTCTGAATCTATTAACTGAGTATATCACTATTTTCTTAAGGTTGGGTACACCCTAACGAGCCTTGTAGATGTGTGTATATTAAAAGTCTTCACTCACTTTTATCGTATCAGTGTCTTTCCTTTGCGCGCCTCGAAGCCACATATATGTTTATGAGCTAACGAGTGCTATAGTATGCTAATGAGTGGAGACTCGCACAACTCGCATAGTGGGTAACAATCTATTTCTAATTTTCGATTAAAATTAAATTTCCGATGATCCTGGATTCTAGTTTGTCCTTAAAAACAAAAATTATTATTTATTGACCTCTAGTATATATAAAATAATATCCATCTTCAAACTGATATACCACAGAAAGCTTATCTGATTGTCTTTGGATGATTTAGAAATTGTATTTCGTTCTAAAAATTCACCCCCCCCCCCATTTATGTGATACAAACAAAATTTACCAGTATGTCTATAATACACATAAATAAAAGCCAAATTTATGGAACGCTAGATGTAAGAATATTTATAAAATTCTAAAGTAGAGTAAACTAGCATTTTCAGTAGGTTTATTGTCTTTTACATAAAATGCAATCTATCTACAATTGTAACCGTATAACTTGAGAACCACAGATCCTATTTTTCACTATTTTATTTCATATCTAGGTACTATATTTGTTCAGGTATTAGTATTGATTTGATTCAAATTAATTCATTAGTTTCCAATTCATATCAATATTTGCTTGCAAGGCACACCAGAATGTTCAACATATTTTACACATTTTCTTAAAATGTTCAAAGGCAATATATACTTGTCTGTGACAGGGTTGTTATGTGATTTAAACGCCAATTGGATTTTTTTTTAATTGATGGAGTAGTTCCTAAGTTTGTCAACTTTTTTCTAGCGAGTAAGAGGATATCCATTTTTTTCAATTTTTTTAACGTTTCAGGGACAACATACACATCGTCAATAAGAAAATGTACCTATTGTAACTGTCTCTTGTTGCTATTTTACTATATTTAATTCGATGTATTTGTTTAATTAAAAAAAAAACACAATGTTTATATTATAGAATTGGCAGTACTACCCCCTCCACCAAGTCTAGTCTGTAAACTAGATTCTTCCCCTCTCACGCAACTCATGGCTCACATTGCAGGATTTAAAACATCTCCATATTCATAAGATGTGACAGTCAGTTTACTGCTCGAGAACTGCTGATCAGATTTTCGTGAAGTTTTTTTCCCTATGTTAACAGATCAAGATATAGTTTATGTTTGATTAAAAATTGGCTACAAAATAAATATATATTTAAAAGTTAGTACATAAAATCGTGATTCAAAATTGATGAATTAGTGAAATTGCTTCAAGGGATTTAAAATTATAGGTGTTTAAAATTAACTAAATATAAATGAACTTTTCACAATATTTTTGGAGCCACATAGATAAGAACCTAAGTTTCGCCAGTTACAGCATTATCATAGTTAAATAAAAACTAGTTTGAATGCCGCTGTGGAACGTGGCTCGGGAAAATATCCCTTCATAAATCCCGCCATCAACGCGGAAATTTTTAATCTCTGTGGAAAGAAAAAAAACCGGTTGTTTTAGAAAGATAAACACGAAATTCCTAAGTAAATTGCGTGCTAACTTTATACGTTTGAAATGTAATTGGCCCGAATATAACTGGCAAAACCGCGGACACAGTTAGAAATAAATATAATATTTTCAATGTCAGCTCGTCCCACATAGTTCAATGGTACCATATAATATATCACAAATTCCATAGGAATCTTCCAATATAAGAGAAAGTATTTTAAAATCAACATTAAAAGTAACTCAAATACATTAGATTCTTAAATCGCAAAAAATATTACAAACTAGTTTTCGAATTTAGAAATTAGGCGAGAATTAAGAAAATTCCAACGTATCACATGTTCCACAAAGTTACAGCCTCTTCCCGCCGTCTAGCATTCTTTGAGTACCTACGCTTAAGTTCTGCCGTAAAGTCGGTAATTTCATTGAAATGGTGACAAACACAGTTTACGGCCAGAACTATTAAGTTTACGTGCGTTCAGTTTCACGGTGGGGAATGTACGCTCATCTTAGAGAGGGAATTAAATATTTATTACCTCAAACAATAGTGTTCTTCAATTAAATAACGCGGACTCGTGTTTAATAAAACAACAGGCTCGTGAAGCAGGAGTGGCGTGACTTAACTCCATAACATCATAATACTTGGACTCTAAAAGCGAAAATAAAGTTAATCGTCCAAGAAATTGCACGTGGATAATCTGGTATACGCTACCATCACCTAAAAAATATTGCTATACAACTTATAATCATATATGGTAAAGAAAAAGTTATAATTTTGTATTTGTCTGTGTGTTGTTTCTCGAGTTAGTGTAGAAGGATCAATATACACTGTACACTATACACTATACAATATACACTATAAACTATACACTATAACACTATACACTATTACAATACACTATACACTATAAACTATACAATATACACTATAAACTATACACTATACAATTTACACTATAAACTATACACTATAACACTATACACTATTACAATATACACTATACACTATACAATATACACTATAAACTATACACTATACAATTTACACTATAAACTATACAATATGCAATATAAACTATACACTATACACTATAAACTATACAATATATACCATAAACTATACACTATAAACTATACACTTTACACTCTAAAGTATACACTATTACACTTTACACTATACACTATACAATATAAAATATAAACTACACACTATTACACTATACACTATGCAATATACACTATAAACTATACACTATACACTATAAACTATACACTATACAATATACACTATAAACTATACACTATAAACTATACACTATACAATATACACTATACACTATACACTATACACTATACACTATACAATATACACTATAAACTATACACTATACACTATAAACTATACACTATACAATATACACTATACACTATACAATATACACTATAAACTATACACTACAAACTATACACTATAAACTATACACTATACACTACAAACTATACACTATAAACTATACATTATAAACTATACACTATACAATATACACTATACACTATAAACTATACACTATACACTATACAATATACACTATAAACTATACACTATACACTACAAACTATACACTATAAACTATACACTATACAATATACACTATACACTATACAATATACACTATAAACTATACACTATACACTATAAACTATAAACTATACACTATACAATATACACTATACAATATACACTATAAACTATACACTATACACTACAATCTATACACTATACACTCGTCCAAAGTGTAAATCATATTTAATTCAAATCGAGTTTTTAAATCAGTAGTTATTTATCCTCGTGAATTATTCTTGCACAATATTATTTTTACTTGCGATTTCACTCACTTAGCTAAATCATTAATTCTCATATTTCACAAATATTTGAACGAAATTATAAAAACTAATTTTGAATAAACAGTGCAAAAACATCATACAACTTGTCAAAACCAAATAAAAATAAACCGAACCTAATCATTACGAAAATTTCACTTCAGTCGTTGTCAATAAAAAAATGAAAACGCTGTTGTATAGAAAATCTTTATACTATCTTCACTTGCGCGAAAAACAAGTCACGAGCGTTACAATCGAGTGGATTATTATTAATGATGTGAATCAAGGTTCTCTTTTGTTTTTTGTTGTTTGTGAATTATTCCTGAACATTACTATTTTTTTACGTGTTATTTTGCACACGGATTTGGATTATTAATTTTCATATTTTACTAAAACTCTTATAGGCAATTTTGAGAAAATCGTAATTTTGTGTGGGAAAGAGGATGTTTGGAATTTACGTTTAAGCAATGAATTTTCATAAAACAGCTGATCAATGTACATACGGGGGGAGGGGGGTAGTAGAAAATAGTTGCATATTATGAGATGATTTGTACATAATTATTAGGTACTATTTTAACGGATATTTACAAGTGTTTAGTAAATTGTTTTGATTGATTGACTAATATGGCGATAACAGTAAAGCCTAATAATGATAAATTTGACGTAACACTTTACCAAGTGTCAAAACGTTAAACGTTGGCTTATGTAGTCAGTAAGTGGACCTGTATAGATCGGATCTAGCCTACCATGAACTAAAGCACGCGTTGTCAGGGAGGACTGGCACTACATGAAATGTTAACAACCAAAATTAAGAAGTGTTCATTGTTTCAAATAAACAACGATAATTTTAGCTATAGAAAATGACTTGCCACTAGAAATGAAAACAGTTCTACTAAATTTAGTACAAATATAACAACAGAATTAAACGCTAAACTAAATAATAGTTTAAAAATCCAAATTATAATTTTTAAAGATTTGTTTAGAAACAAAATTTAACAAATTATTCATGATAAAAATAAATCTGACAATAATAGAAAAAATATCCGTAAACATTGGCTAAAATTACTATCTTTCGATGTTTCTCGATAGTGAATTTGTCCACGCCATTTCAAAAATAAAGTTTAGGTAAATGAGACAAATGTCACGTCCCGATGGTAATATACGAAACTTTTTATGGAAATGTATTAACTGTTTGAATTAAATAAAAATATGAGAACTGCTAACAATAATGAACAAATAGTTTAGTCGCATGAATGTAAGGTAACTCTTGTTTGTTTGACTTTATTCTCTTATTTTCTTTATTATATTTTTTTAGGTTAGACTGCTTTCAGGATAGGTTTGAAGAATAACTGTGTGAGTCCAATAAACAAATTACATTCAATAAGTTTTGTATTTTGTTGTTGTGCGTATTTTAAAATTAACAACCACCTGAGAATGGGATTTATTTCTGAAACGGCTCGTGTGCAATAAATAATTAAACTATAAACTCTGGACGGAATTACAAGTAAGTTTTCTATATTTACTTTCTGTCTAAAACCATTTTAAATATTTTTCTTTCAGATAATGTTTTAACAAACATTTGTTCAAGCTTGAAATTACTAAACCTTTTTGCACACACTGCCAACTAAATATGAAACGGAGTATAGATATATCTTTTCATTAACACGAAATTCAAAGTAATTCTAGTTTAATATTTATAAATATTAAAGTTATAATATGAAACGAAGAAAAATAATACGTTTATTACTTTAAACACGCACGTTTCAACGAAATCATCGCCAGTAAATTAAAAACTTATTATTTGTGATAAATTGAATTGAAATTTAATTTTAATGTTTTAGATACATCCAGGTAAGTAACGTCGTCGCTTAATTTTAAAAAACCGATAAACTATTTATATCTGTTGCTCCTTGCCAACAGATCTGAGTTTGTATCCGAAACCGCAATTCTTTAACTAATGATATGTGTAGACGCCGAAGATAGAACACATGATGTGACTTACGTTCTACATCTATGTATAAAATCAATGGTTTTACTATGCGAACTTACAACTGTAGGAAATTATCTAAATGATTAAAATATTTCAATTAAAAACGTAAGATGAATTATAACGGATGGTCTGTCAAACCTAGATTTGTAATCTTTGAAACTTTCAACAATAATTGACCTTGTAGATTAGTTAAGCACAAACAGTGTGTCGTATGATTTGCTTTGAGCTGCCTACAATGCGTCTTCTTTTCGGTTATAGTATTGTGGTGATATTGTTTGGTAAGTTTAATTAGGATTCTTCTAATTTTAATAACATTCGTCTCCGTATCCTCAAAGGTAAGTGAATTTACTATTTTCTATGAGCGGAAACAATTATCTCCCATAAGGAATCTACTGCACTTCATTTTCTTAAAAAGTAAAATTCTAATATTTTACTTTTAAAATGAAGTTTTTTTACACTGTTTTTAGATCAAACTGTTTTCAATTTCAAGGATAAACTTCTAAACTAAATTTACTGCTTAAACGAGATATTTATAAAATAAGATTTCCTCTAGATTTGAATAAAATCGTAAGTTTTTGTTAAAGATATAAAGAGGAAATATATAGATATCATTGAAGACTACATTAAAAGATCACTTGTAAGTGTAGATTTTTATTGGATATAATAAATCGTTATACAGTAATTATTATCTTTCGTCACTCTGTTCTTACTTACTTCACCTACGAAATATAGCGTGTAATCACATCGTTAGTTTTCAAATGAATCATTTAACGATTTTTTTTTTAAATTGGTACTATCAATGTTTACCTAGTTTCGATCTGGGTGCGTTTTTGTTTTCCAAAGAGTAGAAAAATTGGAATTTGGATTTTAAACCGGTTTTCTTCTCAAGTAATTACACTTTTCGACCGACTTTACCAAAGTTTGAAAAATCCATGGTATTTTACGATATTTTAGATATCTTTCTTCGTAAAAAAAATAAAAAAAATCGATATTAAAGGAGTAGATAATGCTGATTTCAATACAAACTTGATAATTTGATTAATATATATAAGATGTTTAAATATTTTACTTTACAGTATTTTGGTTAATTCCTCTGATTTTTATTTTGAAACAATGTTTGTTTTATTTTGAAACTCATCTTATAATATTTGAAAGTTTACCTTATTTTAGCAAATATTATAAACCAAACACTATCTTCTAAATTTTATATTTTATTATGTTGCCAGGTCTCGTTTTATCAGCCCCACAAAAACCATCCCCTTTTAAGAACCGTGGAATAAGGATAAAAGACCACGATGGTTTAGGTATCACAGGTGGGACGCCAGCGGATATAGAGAAATTTCCTTATCAGGTAATGATTTATATAAAATAGAACTAAATATAAATAATCAATACGTAGGCTATACAATAACGCCATTTATGAAGTATCTACCTACGTTATAAAAATGTGATTTTATTATTTTTTTCAGGCATCAATTTCTACTACTTATGGTTACTATATAGGATCAGGATCGATTGTTGGAAAAAGATTTATCTTAGTATCAGCTCAAGAAGTGTTTTGGTAAGTTTAAATATTTCAATATATAAGGCGAACGTGAAATATTTGCAAAATATCTGGAGATAATGAGGGACATCAAAAGAAACAAAATTTTACATTAAGATAAAACATATACAAATACAAAATTTTGAAGAACGTTTATAGCATTTATTTGTAGTTTTTCATAAAATCTTATAGTTTTATAGTTAACGGTTTGAAAATGGCAGTTATTTAAACTTTTTAAAGTTAAATTGCAGAGAAACAAACATATCTTTACTCGGGTACTTTGAAACCGTTAATTGGGGTTTCTAATTCTACTATAACTTAAAATATGGAACAATGACGTTCTTGACGTAATATAATTTTTAGTTTTTTTTTTTTTTTTCACGTTGTTTAAAATGTGTATAGTCATTTGCGTAATATTAAGTTTAGTTTATACAGTATGAGTTTTGTTTAACGAATTAAGTTACATTTTGCATTTTTTAAGTTATTCTTTATTTCAGTAGTATTAGTTGAACTTTATATTTAAAAATTAAAAAAAAAAATTCTTTCTTTGAGCCCAGGAGGCGATTTTTTTCTAACCATTCATTTTCTTACATCATTTAAGATGTTAATAAATGAAAGTCATCAAGCTGCACAAAAGGAGCTATTATATGCTAATATAGGTCAGTGATTTACCTCATGTACGACATACTCCCCTCCCCCGCAATAAACTTGTTACACCTCAATCTGATTCCAAAAACGTCTCATATTTTATTACGTATTCATACAAAATATTGCTCTATTCAAATTTAGAATAATCTCAATAAATTTTTCTAGAAATAAAAGCAATACCTAAATTATACAGTATTATAATTTTTAGTAAACATTGAAGAAGATTTATATCCTTGCTTCTTTCATCGGATTCTCTTATTGTCTAATACCAATCAGTCTACTATAGTCTACTGAGCGGGAAAAACTAATAAACGGCAAGAAAGCTTTTTAATATAGTATTGAAGTACTTATTATTATTGGATTTTTAATCAAATAAACATAACCTCATCAAAGAAGAGACTTTTCAACATTTAATTCTAAGAAAACAAATTGTTGAACTAAGTTTTGAATTTGATAAACATTAGCAAAAAAACTGTTTCAATCCAATAGGGGTTCTTTAACAGTTTTTAAATGTAAAATATCAAATATATGTATGTAGAATTCAAAACAATAAAAAAAAACGATTTAAACTTGTCTATCTATCACATATTTTAGTTAAAATTCTTTAAAAAACAAAACAAAAACACATAATGAATACTAGAAATTACCATTGCAATTATCCTTTAAGTAATAGTTTTAGTCTTTCATTTATTGATAACGTAAATTTACCAAAGAAAATTCTTTATTAATAAATAATAATAGCTTAGGAAAATAAAACCCCCCTATCAAAATTAAGAATACATCTTTAATCAACCTCCTTTGCTCCCACGTGGCCACTCCTATGAACTTCTAGGTAAAAAAGAACTGACATTTTTTTGTTTTTTTCGTTATAAAGTAGATGTTAAAAAATAAATGTTATTTCCAATAATTCCTACCAGTTATTTTCGGAACGATACCAACTATATCTATTTCTATAGTATCATTATTACTTTATTTTATTTTGTGTGTGGTTTACGAGATGTTTTTGTAACATTTATTTATATTAAAGTATATTGTAAAATCTGATGTAATGTCAACAAAATACGTTCTTAGTAATACATGAGTTTAAGAACATTTCTCGTGAAGGATTTTTTTAATATACAAAATTTATGTGGGGTGGGCTGTCGCCATTTTATAAAATTCTGTTCTATGCAATCAATAAGAACAACCAAACATACGTGCTACTTACAATTAAAATCCCACCTGTTAAATCCATATTCTTTATTCTTCTTATTATTATTATTATTATTATTTTTAAATATATCTTTTATTTTTGTATTGTAGAATACAAATTACGGGATCAATAGATGCGCTTTATAAGGTGCATAAACCTTATTGTATTGCCTATAGGTTACATACCTATTTTCTAGTTAACCTAACCTAACCTAACCTATAGGTAAAACGATCCTCAAAAAAAACTTCTTGAAATTTACATACCTATTTTCTAGTTAACGAGCTTTTCTAACAATTCAAAAAATCTAGTCTGCGATCCATATTTTAGTAAATTCCAACAAACAGTGTTTACATAACTCAAAAGTGATGCCATAATAATTTTTCTCGGTAGTTTCATCGGTGAACAATCCCGGGTGTCGGTGTTTCCATGAGGGAAACTGGAAACCTAGAATTTCCAAACTACAAAATCTCTGATAGAAATTACAATTTGGAGTAGATTTACTATGCAAAAGAAATACTTAATAATATAAAAATTCTTCGTAAGCTACAAAATAGAATAAGATTTTTTATAATTGTTTCTTTTTCTTACATTTTGATTAAATAAAATCTCATGACAGAGCAAGCATATGACTTTTCTCCCCCAGCTTCTGATTGGCATCTCTGTAATGAGAGATAACAGACTGTTTCAACGTTTCCTTGGAACTTGCATTTCCTTATGAATTGAACTGAATTGTAGCAAAACTATTATTACATTTCTTTGAAATTTAATTGGAATGCAATAACTCGGTTCACAGCTCATTAGGGCGAAAAAAAAAGTTTTTGGTGATATGGTTTTACAACTTTTACTTACTTTTAACCTTTTTTGATATTTTAATGAAACTAATTTTATTCCCACATACTTTCAGATAATACATTTGTTATAATTTTGGTATACATTTTAAAAAAAGAAGGAAGACAAATACTGATGCAACAGCCCGATAAAAGCTCTAGACAGCCTTTCAATCTGATATTGTATGGTTAGCAGATCGAAACTCCCTTTGCAATTGTTCTAGCATTCTCAACCAGAGTTCGCTACCAATTGTAACTTCCCAATTTTCCTCATGAATGTGGGTAACTCCGTAAATGTATGAGCCTCCACGGAAAGTATAACCATAACGTAAAATTAAAATGTTAAAGAAATAGATTTTAATTTTCGTATTTTGGAAACAGACAAGAGTTATTTCTAATTTACCTAAATTTAAAACATTTTAAAATAAACGCTCTAAAATTTTAATTACATCCTTATTTTGTCATCAGGTACGACGCAACGGATTTCGTAGTAAGGGTTGGAAGTAACAACGTTACAGAGGGCGGACAAACGATAGCTGTTGAAGAAATCATAATTCACAGCAAGTACGACAAACACTTTAGTTATGACGTGGCTCTGCTCAAGTTAGCCACGGCTATTAAATATAATAAAAGTGTAAAACCAATAAAACTAGCCACGAAGGAAATCCGAAATGGTACTTCTGCTGTACTCACAGGATTTGGGACGACTGCGTACGTGGTAAGTTATAAAATAAATATTATCCTTCTCTTTTGTCTTTTACAACTTTAAGATCATATGTTATAAAATCATCATTTTCCTTCTCTTTTGTGTTTTACAAGTTAAGGTCATAAGTTATAAAAAAACATTATCCTTCTCTTTTGTGTTTTACAACTTAAGATCATAAGTTATAAAATAACATTATCCTTCTCTTTTGTCTTTTACAACTTAAGATCATAACTTATAAAATAACATTATCCTTCTCTTTTGTCTTTTACAACTTAAGATCATATGTTATAAAATAACATTATCCTTCTCTTTTGTCTTTTACAACTTAAGATCATAAGTTATAAAATAAACATTATCCTTCTCTTTTGTGTTTCACAACTTAAGATCATATGTTATAAAATAACATTTATCCTTCTCTTTTGTCTTTTACAACTTAAGATCATAAGTTATAAAATGACATTATCCTTCTCTTTTGTGTTTCACAACTTAAGATCATATGTTATAAAATAACATTTATCCTTCTCTTTTGTCTTTTACAACTTAAGATCATAAGTTATAAAATAAACATTATCCTTCTCTTTTGTGTTTCACAACTTAAGATCATATGTTATAAAATAACATTTATCCTTCTCTTTTGTCTTTTACAACTTAAGATCATAAGTTATAAAATAACATTTATCCTTCTCTTTTGTCTTTTACAACTTAAGATCATAAGTTATAAAATAAACATTATCCTTCTCTTTTGTGTTTCACAACTTAAGATCATAAGTTATAAAATAAACATTATCCTTCTCTTTTGTGTTTCACAACTTAAGATCATATGTTATAAAATAACATTTATCCTTCTCTTTTGTCTTTATCAACTTAAGATCATAAGTTATAAAATAACATCATCCTTCTCTTTTGTGTTTCACAACTTAAGATCATAAGTTATAAAATGACATTATCCTTCTCTTTTGTGTTTCACAACTTAAGATCATAAGTTATAAAATAAACATTATCCTTCTCTTTTGTGTTTCACAACTTAAGATCATAAGTTATAAAATAACATTTATCCTTCTCTTTTGTGTTTTACAAGTTAAGATCATAAGTTATAAAATAATCATTATCCTTCTTTTTGTGTTTTACAACTTAAGATCATAAGTTATAAAATAAACATTATCCTTCTCTTTTGTGTTTCACAACTTAAGATCATATGTTATAAAATAACATTTATCCTTCTCTTTTGTGTTTTACAAGTTAAGATCATAAGTTATAAAATAATCATTATCCTTCTTTTTGTGTTTTACAACTTAAGATCATAAGTTATAAAAAAACATTATCCTTCTCTTTTGTGTTTTACAACTTAAGATCATAAGTTATAAAATAAACATTATCCTTCTCTTTTGTGTTTCACAACTTAAGATCATATGTTATAAAATAACATTTATCCTTCTCTTTTGTCTTTTACAACTTAAGATCATAAGTTATAAAATGACATTATCCTTCTCTTTTGTGTTTCACAACTTAAGATCATATGTTATAAAATAACATTATCCTTCTCTTTTGTGTTTTACAAGTTAAGATCATAAGTTATAAAATAATCATTATCCTTCTTTTTGTGTTTTACAAGTTAAGATCATAAGTTATAAAATAAACATTATCCTTCTCTTTTGTGTTTCACAACTTAAGATCATAAGTTATAAAATAACATTATCCTTCTCTTTTGTGTTTCACAACTTAAGATCATATGTTATAAAATAACATTTATCCTTCTCTTTTGTCTTTTACAACTTAAGATCATAAGTTATAAAATGACATTATCCTTCTCTTTTGTGTTTCACAACTTAAGATCATATGTTATAAAATAACATTTATCCTTCTCTTTTGTCTTTTACAACTTAAGATCATAAGTTATAAAATGACATTATCCTTCTCTTTTGTGTTTCACAACTTAAGATCATAAGTTATAAAATAACATTTATCCTTCTCTTTTGTCTTTTACAACTTAAGATCATAAGTTATAAAATGACATTATCCTTCTCTTTTGTGTTTCACAACTTAAGATCATATGTTATAAAATAACATTTATCCTTCTCTTTTGTCTTTTACAACTTAAGATCATAAGTTATAAAATGACATTATCCTTCTCTTTTGTCTTTTACAACTTAAGATCATAAGTTATAAAATAACATTATCCTTCTCTTTTGTGTTTCACAACTTAAGATCATAAGTTATAAAATAACATTTATCCTTCTCTTTTGTCTTTTACAACTTAAGATCATAAGTTATAAAATAACATTTATCCTTCTCTTTTGTCTTTTACAACTTAAGATCATAAGTTATAAAATAACATTATCCTTCTCTTTTGTGTTTCACAACTTAAGATCATAAGTTATAAAATAACATTTATCCTTCTCTTTTGTCTTTTACAACTTAAGATCATAAGTTATAAAATGACATTATCCTTCTCTTTTGTGTTTCACAACTTAAGATCATAAGTTATAAAATAACATTTATCCTTCTCTTTTGTCTTTTACAACTTAAGATCATAAGTTATAAAATGACATTATCCTTCTCTTTTGTGTTTCACAACTTAAGATCATATGTTATAAAATAACATTTATCCTTCTCTTTTGTCTTTTACAACTTAAGATCATAAGTTATAAAATAACATTATCCTTCTCTTTTGTGTTTCACAACTTAAGATCATAAGTTATAAAATAACATTTATCCTTCTCTTTTGTCTTTTACAACTTAAGATCATAAGTTATAAAATGACATTATCCTTCTCTTTTGTGTTTCACAACTTAAGATCATAAGTTATAAAATAACATTTATCCTTCTCTTTTGTCTTTTACAACTTAAGATCATAAGTTATAAAATAACATTTATCCTTCTCTTTTGTCTTTTACAACTTAAGATCATAAGTTATAAAATAAACATTATCCTTCTCTTTTGTGTTTCACAACTTAAGATCATAAGTTATAAAATAACATTATCCTTCTCTTTTGTGTTTTACAAGTTAAGATCATAAGTTATAAAATAATCATTATCCTTCTTTTTGTGTTTTACAAGTTAAGATCATAAGTTATAAAATAAACATTATCCTTCTCTTTTGTGTTTAACAAGTTAAGATCAATTACATTTGTATCTTGTAAAACTATAATTAACTCGTTCATCATGATTTATCTTCAGACAAATTCCGGGATTCCCTTTTACAAGTCTAGAACATGGGACTCAGAAGAATATCTTTAAAAGTTCGTTTTTCCATCATACAACCAATGACACAATGGAATTCATCAACAAAATGAATTATTTGATGAAACCATCACGGTACTTACCCAGCTCATCATATAATGTAATACAAGCAGATCCTCTAAATGTAATGCCCAAAACTTAGTCTTTTGGGCCTTATCGAAATTATTAAATTGTAACGGTAAATTAAGGAGTCTTACCCAGTAAGGTTTCGATTTTTAAAACAGTTAGTACACAGGCGTTCTGACCCACGTAATTGATATCACTACTTCTTTGACGACAGCTAGTTCCGGTACATTATTTAGAAGTCTCCACTCGCTTCATTGTCTCAGCCCCCTAGTGGGACTCGAAGCTGTACTTAAGAGAAAGAACATCCACTCGCTAAGATTGTGTCGATGACTTGACCTTACTGGATTTCGTAACTATATAAATATCACATTTTCTTGAAAGAGAAGAGGTTAAGTTAATACCATTACAAACTGGCTTCATAGACTATTTTAACTACTGAGTAAGTACAAAAAAAAACACGATACTTCAGTGTTAGTTGAAAGTGTCTTCAGGTATGATAAGGAAATATGGACGTCAAAATGCAAAGGAAAGAAACCAAATAAGAGCTGAAGGGATGTATTATTTTAAGCGAAGTTGGAGACAAATACGTCTTCAGAGTGTGCGCATTGAAGCCACGAGTGATGAAATGCTCGTTGTGTGATAGAATGTCGTTGATAGATTGGAATTGACGGCTCTGCAACGGTTAGGGCGTGCACAAGAGGTATTCCATAAAATGGTAATGAATTTGTCACCCCTTCATCTTCTCCTCTGGCAGAAGGACAAGCATTAATTGAAAAATTAAGAGAATAATTCAATCTCGAAGATTGGAAGACAGTTCACGGCAAGACAGATCAACTGATTTTGAGAAGGGAATTACAAAACAACCGCTTTAAAATAAATAAAATTTAATTTATTATAAATTTCCATAAATTGTTATTCCAGAAAAAAAGTATAGGCATTCCGGGGTCTACATAAAGCATAATATGATTGTAAATCTCAATCAAAATGCAAGGAATAAGTTCAATTAAGAATTTACTTTTATTATTTTTCTCCTGTTAATGTTATTTTGTTCAAGTGTACAAGTAGGGGTGATATTACTTATTGTTGCTTGGTCTAAAAATGTTGTTACCTCGTGCATTAGACATTGGGTTCACAAGAACGATTTAGTCAATGTGTTAAAACATCTAACCAGCCAACAACCACTATTATGCAACTTTGTAAACTACACACAATGATTTATGATGGTCTATTTTAAGGCATATAGAAAAGAAGTTTCTCCTGAAACAGTTCCCATTTCGATATTTATTAAAACATATGTTTTGGTCAACGAACTAACAAAAGTAATACATGCAACTGGAGGGAAATAATAAAAAATATCGCAGCTAAATCGTTAACAAGAATATCGTTTAAACATGTTTGGACTTAAAAGTAGAGATAAATCAAATTTCATCTCGTGTTTACGTCTCCAGATAATACAATGTGATACGATGTTACACTAGTGGGATAAGCACTTTACAACTTTATTTGGACGCTATAATACAGTACTCTGATTATTAAATTATTTATTACGACAACCTACACAACTTTTTCTTTTTATAAAGGAGCTACTAAAGGTCATACAAAGTTTAATAGTAAATACAGTATATTTTAATGTGTTTTACTTCATTCTATATTTTTACAATGATAAATACAATTAGTAATAATAAAATTAGTATTCAAAGTTTCAAGGCAACTTATACACGCTTTTCGCTTTCCTACGTAAAGCATAGGGAACGTTGTGATGGTTTAAAATGTTGATTTCGAAATATTTGCGGGGAAAATCGACATTGGGATCTCCTGAGTCCTAAACACGGTTTTAAGAATGATGTTTGTCTGTATGTTAAACCTAAACACGTGGTCAATTTTAATAGAATTAGATATGTAGGTAATTTTGGTCCTACTTTGGAAAGTTTTTTCCTATATTTGAAAACTCAGAAATTGGAATTTAGCTGCCATACAAATAATTAATAAATAAAAATTCCGATTTTCTCAAAATAGGCTATATCGATTTTGATAAATTTTTTTAAGGAACAAAATAAAACGTAATGGTCGCCATCCCTCCAAAAATACTGTTTCATGAAATATCAGTAAAACAAAACAAAAACTACAATGGAGCTGTTAATACTTAATTTCACATAATTTACTCGATAATTTTCGATAAAACTTTAGAAAAAGTAAAAAAAATTAAATTTACCCAATCCGGTATGTACGTATAATCGCAGGTAAAATTATTACGGAACACTAATAATGCAGGGGAAAAAAATGAACTTTGGCCTTGAATCTTGAGACCTTGATTAAATATAACGTGTTTATGACACAAGCGAAGCAAGATTAGGCCGTTATTTAAATTATAAATATTTGTTTTAAACACGGAATCGATGGCTTGTTTTCACTTTTTAATTAATAACAACTCAAGTAACGTTTTTGCTGGCGATTAGTTTGGTATGTTTTTATTTCGTTTTGGATCTGGATAAATTGGTAAATTTGTTTTTGCACAGTTTATTTACTTTTTTCTCTACTTTTACTATATAAAAAAAATTAAGAATAATAAAATTACTATTAAAAAGTTCAAGGAAACGATAAGGTTCATTTAATTAAATATTTTGTATTACTATAGATTTGTGTGCACTAGTATGTTTAAAAACATCAGTGGGAAAAAACGACCAATACATTACCATATTAAACTATAGTATACGATATAATAATCTGTATATTTCTGATTTCCTGTATATTCAGGGAGATGATCACAATTTCCTGCAAGGCACATTAAGACTGTTGGATCGGGACACATGCCAGCCCTACTACATCTATAAATTCAATAAGAGTTTCATGTGTGCTTACAGCCCTACAGTATGCGCTTGTAATGTGAGTATTCCTAAAATTAATATAATGTGGTTTATTTTCAATAAACTTACCCCATTGTGAGTTACACATATATGTGAATACATTTCACTAAAATTTCATAACATTCGTTTTTCCATTACAATACATTCTCTCTGTAAGTATAGTGAACAAATAAAATCATCGTCCTAGATCTGAAATCATTAATTTGTCGCACGTCCTGCATGTTCAGAATTTTAAAAATGGTAGAAGCGATCTCTACTGAGAAAATTCTATCAGAAATAAACAGTGTGAAACATTGTACGAATTTTCCACGAACATAATAAAAACGAACCAAAACTAATCATCACCAAAATTGTATCAGTTTGGTAACTGTCGACTACAGTGTGAAAATGAATATTGGATGCAGTATTTGGAAAATATTTATGTATTTAAATAAGAGTCTACACGGAGTTCGCTTGTAAACATGTCCTCAACGAAAGTCGTGTCTTCTTAATCAAGCTTTTTATGGCAGCAGTCAATGTTCAATGTTTTTTATACCAATAATTCCTGAACGTTAATATTTTTGTTGCTCAGGATTGTGAACATAGGTTTGGGCCAATAATCTTCTCATTTCAATTAATATTTTAACTAAATCAACAAAAAGTATTTAGAAAAATTGATGATTATAACAACTAAATGACAGATTTATTTTAGTTTTTTATTGATAACTCATGAAATGGCATTTTTGGAGAGATGGCAACAAATACCTCGTGTATGGATCCTTAAGGACTACTCTAGAGCAAAATGTGGACAAAATCGTTACAGATAATTTTGAGAAAATCGTAATTTTGTGTTTTTTATAGCACCTACCCTTAAATTTTGAGGTATTAAAAAATGAGAAAAGGTCGTGATACACGGCTAAAAAATGCTCACATAACCAATTTCATTAAAATTGGACTGTGGAACACTGATAAAACATCATTCCAATGACTAAGTTTTTGGACTCATGGAATCCCTAAATGGATATATCACAATAAAATCGAAAACGTTTTTTGACCCATTACATAACTTTTCTTATAATGTTGAATAATAAAAAGTGTTTACCACCCTTTAATCTAGCGACTGAGCTTGACACTTTTTTGTCACCAAACTAACTAATGTTTCTATTTCAGTACGATTTAGCAGACCCTCTGGTGTACAAGAACAAGCTGATAGGTTTCTTCATTGGAGGCAGCTACTGCTGTACTGACACCAACCCACAAGTGTTCAGTAGTGTACCAGGATTCCACAAGTGGATCAAGAAACAAATGAAGATGCGTGGATTTAACGCAACGAAAGAAGCGATGTATTTTTTTAAAGAGACGGTTTAACAGATGTTGATAAATTTATAACTTTCACCTAAAGTTGGACAATAAAAACGTTTATAAACAAAAAGTTTCAAGTAACATTTTCATTTATAATTTAAAATTAAAATAAGACCTCCTCCAAATTATTTTCATAATGTATCTGATTTTCACCATTATTTTGATACATTCAGGCTTTGTCAATCCCAAGGAGCCGTACCTGGTTCTACATCTTTCTGCATGTAGTCTTGGCTTAAATTCCTCTCTTTCATCTTTCCTATAAGGTCTCTCTTAACCAT
The DNA here is from genome assembly GCA_963513935.1 of Aphrophora alni. Lineage (NCBI taxonomy): Eukaryota > Metazoa > Arthropoda > Insecta > Hemiptera > Aphrophoridae > Aphrophora > Aphrophora alni. Next base: position 24,995,111 of record OY740772.1, on the reverse strand, counting down.
CTCTAGTTCTCTGCCAACCTTGACAATATTAAAGAATTCGAAAATCGAGATCTTTGTTATGTTTGTGATTTTTTTCCATGTTATAATTATTTTTTAAGGCCATGATAGCCGAGAATATTTTGCCTTTAAATATCAAGGAATGTTTATATATATATATATATATATTATATATATATATATATATATATATGAAATTTTTGGTTCTAAGGAACTAAAAACACTCAATCGCCATCATGGTGACTTGACATTTTGTCATGAAAGTTGACTTCAATGGTTTCTTTATTGATTGTAGTTCTTACACAACTGCGGTTTAAGAGTTTATATTTTACTATATTTCTACTTATATTCCATTCACGTTTTAAAGCTATTATGCTAGGATCCGTCTCAATTGGAGCATTCCCCGGGGATATATTCCCCGAAGTTGCCACACCTGAGCGCTCGCACGAATACAGAATGTTGTTTTATTAAAAAGTAATAACGTTTTCCACTTCTCGTATGAGAATAATTTATAGCAACAGATCTACGAGCTGCTTTGGTGTCGGATTACATCGGATTAAATTCTTCAACACAATACAAACTGTTTACCCAAGTGAAAACACTACGCTAATACGATAAACATTAAGTGTTGTATATTTTAATTATAATATTCATCTTCATACTTGATATTTTTGTATTTTGCCGACTCATATATTGTATAACAAATAGTGCCACCTTGAATATCTAGGTAGGAAAACAGTTTTCGTGAAACCTTAAAATGTAAAAAATAGTAGGGTTTGAATGAAAATCATACGTGACTTCTTGAGATTTCTACGGAGACATCACCTTGAAGGTCATGTCAAGTTTAAATCATTAATTCCTAATAAAATCATATATTTTTAATAACTGAAATAATTATGGAAAATTTTACAATTAGGCATGTATTGTGAAAAATTTTGTAGAAAACTCTTTTAAAACAATTACTACATCACAGAGCCGTGAATATCAAAGTTGCTTTGATGAGTAAAGGGGTCATAAGTTCATCTCAAGGTCATCTCAAGGTCAAGTTAAAAATATAATTAAATATAATTAATTTATATTAGTAAAGAAGTTATAGCAAGTACCTCCCTTTAATTTTTAATGCGGTTTGATGGAGTAGTTCTAAAAGTGTTTTCAACAAACTCTTTGCAGGGAAATAAATTTGATCTCTAAATGACCCCATAACACAATTACATATCTAAACGTAACAAAGTCAGTATTATTCATTTCTAGAATACAAAATACGAGTTTTCAATTGTAATTTTCGATATAACCTAGACTTGACCTTCTCAGTTACCTCTCCTTAGACTCCAATGTAAAGATCTAATTTTATAATTAAAATCTTACAAATTTTGCTTTTAAATTATTTTACAATAACTGCGATTCTAACAAGATATGAGAATACGAGTATGTCTTTTGATTTACCCGATATACATGAATATATGAAACACCGAGTACATAATAGTCAATTAGTATATTTAATGAGTGGAGAGAAAAAATGTAACAAATTAAAAATATGTTTAAATTTTCTATAAAGTATATAGATAGAATAAAAGTCGAACACAATATCTCACAAAAATTACATTTACTTAATCAAACGCGTTTCAACGAAAAAGTCGCCATCCTCAGTGATAAATAAACTACAATAACTAAACTATAACTAATCTTTGAAACGCGTTTGATTAGGTAAAAGTAATTTTTGTGAGATTCTTGTTTTATTATATCTAATATTATTGCAAAAGTCAAGCTCAATATATAAAATGTTAATAGTTGATATAACTTGTAATTAACTTTTCTATTATAAACGTCAACCGTCGCTTCATTCAAACTTGGTGACTTAAAAAACGTAAATAACAAGAGTTTCGTCAAAATCTGACACACAAAAATCAAATCATATGGCGTAAAAATTGTACAGTTTTCACACCCATCCAATTAATCGAAAATAATTGTGTGTGTCGGCCAAAAAAACGAGCAGACATTATGCTGAAAAAGGCCGATTTTTTCCAGGTGTCTAAAACTACGAGAATCATCGAGAGAACGCTGTATAGTAAATTTGGCAACATGGAAACACTTTTTGAGTTAGGAATTTGAAAGTAAACAAATTTTTAATATATTTGAAGAATTGACAGTATATTTAAAATATAATATACATTTAAAATCTCTTATGAAGTTGCTACCGTGCAAAACTAAAAATTAAATCACCTACTGGTGCACACTATATTTCGTTTCACATTCTGTTGGCAATGTGTTAAATCAGGAAGGCTGAATTATTAACCATCTAAAAAACATCATGCTAAAACATCTCCTAAATTAAACATAGCAGACTTAAAACAAACGACACCGACAGACAGAAGTCATCTTACACGTCAGTAAACTTCTTACGGACGATATTTCCGCAAAAAATACATTGATTTTTTTGACCCATCACATAACTTACTAGGAATAAGAAGAAAGTAAATCTGGAAAGAGAAAAAGATGCTTCAAAAGGATGGCAAAATATCATAGCACCAATTGAAAACAATACATAAAATATAAGATGGGACTTTAAAAAAGTAGTATATTTTCTGTGATATATACAATTCTCATTAAATATAATCGACTAATTAAATTCCTTCTATATTCACTTTTAATACAAAAGTGTTCAGATGGTAAACAGCTTAATGGATCATTTTACTCTGTACCAGTAAGTCATTAATTACTTTAAAATAGTTCAGACTATTCCGGCATACCTCACAAATCAATTTCCTATTGTAAGCAAAGTGGTTTCTCATTACTATAGAAGTTCAAACAAATTCCAGAGTTAAAAGTAAATTGTAATTTATGTGTATGTGTTGTAATATGAACCACGCCTACTTTCTTTGTACTGGACGGTATTATTATACATTAAGCAAACATTGCGTGATTAGTGTTCTTAGCGTGACTGGAGAAGGTTATGTGAAAATGTAATTTGTGTATTATAGGCTACATAAAGGTTTAAGTGTAATTTTTAGGACTATCTGTATCGTGTGACTCAATGTTCACAATATACGACAACACCTCTGGAATTGTTTAAAAATCCATTTTCTAGAAATTCAAATTATGAGCAGTGATTGTTGCAAAAACTTCTCACTTTAATACAAATTCACACAAGTGGATCCACCCACGAAAATAACAATTTTATTTACCCAGAATACGAAGTATAGGGTAGGTTTGACAATCGACAAATAATTATTTCCGTTTTTTGACCGATTTTCATTTTTCATGATTTCAGGAAACCGAAAAGTGACCTTCATCCGTCGTTGTAGTCGCTATACGTAAGCACGATAGCAGTCATAAAAATTATGATAGTATCGTGGAGTTTGGAGACCAGAATGTGTTCATATAGAACCCTATTGAAATTTAGAAAAACATAATTTAAAATGTAAAAACATTTTAAAAGAGTTTTTCTTATCTCGGTGTTATTTAACTTATAACACACTTAATTAGATGCAAAGTTGCATAATTCAATTCTACATATAATGGTGCCCACCCCATATCACCACGATGGCAACTTAATTTAATTTTGAACTCTGACCTTCCAAAAATGCAATATTTCGTACAAAGTAAAGTCACCGACACGAGCGTAGGGAGTGGAAGCTCCTTCACATATGTTCAGGTTTGAGGCTCGTTTCTGTATCACACACAAATAAAAATAATAATACTAAGAAAATAATATTAATCACCATTTAATTAAAAAGTCTCCATATCAGAAAAATTCGTTGTTGCAAATTTTGCCCTTCACAGGTACCCACAATTACCCAGTCATCGCTCTTTTTATATAAATTTATTTCCACCACAATAAATTCATTTTCATTTATTAACAACTAACAAAAGAATACTTAACGAGCGTTATGTTTTTCGTTGCCATCTTTACTAAAGTAAACATTCAGAATGAAAGTGATTTCTTTAGAATTTTATTTTTGATTTATTCAGACACTTTGTGTAAAATATTTGAAGGATATAGCACAATAAGGAGAAAAAAAATATCCATTAGTTTAAGGACACAAATAAAATGGCGCCCCTCACAAAATGACTCTGCCGGAGCTTTCATTCTACTAATGATAATAATTTCTACGGAATGTAATCCCTTTCTCAAATCAAGAATAACGAGCGTGGTTGGAAAAAAAAAGTCTGAAATACATTTCTTATCTTGTATTTCTTTCTTTTTCTATTTTTATTTCTCATCTGTTTGGATGTCTTATTACACAACTCAGTATTTTTAAGGTAAAAGTAACACAGGCTTGTTTTGCCGTTTTCATAGTAATTATAACAATTTTTACTTATTATTATTTATCCCCCAGCTCATTACTAATTAAGAGCTGATTTTAAATCATAGTCTCTAAAACACTTTTAATAAAGAAAGCTAGATAAACGCATTCATTGTTTACAAAATTACAAGTTTTGACATATAACTATTACCCATTAAACTAATATTTACTTTATAAAGACTGTAGTTTTGACCAATACCCATCAGAAGAATCGTCTTATCATAAAATATTTAGTATTTAGTGATATCGTATATACGATATCTTATCATATTCAATTTAAGAAAACTAAATATTATCAAAACAAGAAAAATCATCACTAGTACACGGTAAGTCTTTTAAAATGCTCTTTAATTAAAATGATTATGGAAATAATGAGACGATTATTCAATTCCACAAAACAGCTTTAATTGCGACATGTTTCGCCGTTAGGCATTTTCAAGAAACTAAATTGAAAACAAAACAAGTCTAAACTAAAAACGTGAGACAAAAGAAAAGGTTAGAGTAAAGGGGTTGCGACATGATAAAAGAAAGGTCAATGATCTAACCTGTGGGATGGAATTGAATAATCGTCTCATTATTTCCATTATCATGGAATTCCATCATGTACCAACTGTTGTAACATTAAAAAAATGAAATGATTATATTTATATGACACGATTAATACCATAATCAAGTCCTCAGGAGAAGGCGTATTTGATTAAAATCGAAATTTTTAATGACAGCGGTCAAGGTACAATAAAAAATTTAAAAAATAATTAATTATTCTTAAACCGTAATATTTTCTGAGATTTTCACACGGGTTCGGGTTATTAATCTACACATTTCACTAGAATTTCAACGAAATAGGTTCAGCTGATTTGTAGAAAAATACGATTTTTTTTTACAGATCACCACGGCCTATTATATATTTTTTTCCTTACACTACCGATAACTCACGAACCTTAGAGAGAGGGGGAGGGGGATCAATAAGTAGACTATTATTATTATTATTATTATTATTATTCAATACAACGCATGTAAGGTAAAAGATCGTTACTGAAATAAACTGGTAGAAAGTGAAAGTAAACTTCTTTATTTGAAGTACATAAATAATTATCTTCCACAATAAAACGTTAAAGAGGAATTCAATTTAAATATCTATCGCCTTGAAAATAAAACCGTCGTAAATTTGTTTGCGCGATAAAAAACAAATTATTTCTTTTCTATAATTAAATAACCTTTTTATGTATCCGAAGCAGACGCGTGCTTTGGTTGAAAGAAAGTGTAGCGTTTTGCGAAATCTGATGAAGCTTGGAAGGGAAAGGTTATTGGTGGAGGGGAAGGTTCGCTCCAAGTGCCAACAGTATAAAAATTCGGCCGCCCTTCTTTAATCTATTATCCGAACTTTGCATTAAGAACCTTTAACTGTAGCATAAAATCAAACTGTTCGTTCACGACTGGAATTAATGACTTCAAAAAACCGTGTCTGTGTCGTGGGCGATCATACGCGTTATACTCATGACCAAACTGATTGTTGACGCATGTATTTGTGAAACACGCACTATCTGCTGGTAATGTCTCTCCATGGTCGGTGATCGTACATACATTGTGAGGTTAACGTAGAAATGATTTCATTATCTACTTACATGGTCGCCGTCGACGCGACAGATGTACTGATGCCCATGGCCACTGCCGTGGTGGCTTTATTTCGTTTCCGGCATCCCCTTACATTCCCGTAAGAAAAATGAGAGTAATCACTGAGCTGCTGTTGAGATGCTCTTCCTGATTTCTGTATTTCGATTGGGATTTTCCACGAGCCGAAGTTTTGTTAAATATACGTTTATTTTTAAAATCAACTCGTTACAACTTAGCTAAACAACGCAAAACTAATATTTTATACACTAAATCTATAGATTACGGTCAGAACTGACGATTGAGACAATACAAGCGTTGTAGCTTTACCAAGTCAGAGATTACAGTACCCTCAAGGTAGGAATGTGTCTGGGGTGGAGAGGAAAAGAGAGCCCCCACACTTTGTGTCTTGCGTTTACTTTCAGCGATACAACCCCAATAAAAAAAATACAAACCTTCTGTGTAACAACCTTCTGTGTACAAACCTTAAATGCTTCTGTGTAAACGCGTGACCTATTTTCGTTTCTTTTATCGGTGTAAATAAGAATAAAACGTATACAAAAGTCTGTCACGAAGTTGTAACTTTAGGAATTAAATGTAGCTAAGCAGTAATTTGTGTACCTAGTTTTCTTGGAATGGGTTGTACCCGTCAAGTCAGGTTAGGGAAGCAAGTAGAAGAGAGGACACGCTTCTTACACCAGACACTCTCCTAGTCTGAGGCTACTGTACACTTTGTGAAAGTTTTCAGAGGCGGGGGATAATGGCGCAGTCCACTCCGTCTTGTGTGACATCACAATCCCCACTATTGTCGGTTTTACGTTCACATCGGGACGTCCATAAAACAATGTAAAAAACACGGGTGTTTCAGCGCTACTACCCATCATGGAAATATCACGACGGGTTATGAACCATGGATTACTTATGTTTACTTCAAATGATCCCGACAATGTTTTTAATTTTATTAATATAAAATGATTTAATATTAATAAATTCATATTTTATTTTTGGACAAGCCAAAGTCAAACTTATACTTTTACAACTAAAAGAGTTTTGCACAATGTAGATTACTTGTTTATAATTTAACTTTGTATGTTTCAAACATACAGCTATTAGTAATTTCCCTTTTTCAGTCCTGTTTAGTTGAGTTTTTTTTTCTCGTGGCTTGAAATTTATCGCGTTCACTGTCAAATCGAAAAATTATATTGTCATCGTCAGATCATGAACAAAGTCACAAAAACAAATATCCAGATCACATCCCAAGCACACAAATAAAACACGTAGACAAACTTTATCATGTTTCAATTATGATGAAACAATATAGTCGCCATGCATCAGTGTACACTGCTTGAGGGAATGATCCCCACTCATAATGTTTGCGTTTATAAAGTTTGTTTGATCTATCAAGGTTTGAGTTGAGATAACTGTATTGAATATTTCATTTCAGCTTTGGTTTATTTTAACATTCAAAAGAAGTTCTGGTTGCATTCTTGTAGCTTTATATATTTCAAATTGTTCAAGTATATTGCTTAGGAAGGTAAGCTTTTGTAACCTTATGTAAAACATTTAGATAATCCTGGATATTTATCAATGTATGTGTGGTCATGATCTATTAAATGTTTGGAAAAGTTGGATCTTTTTTCATCCATTTTAGGTTTAGGTAAGTGTTCTGCAAAATTTTGAAAAGGTTCGACCTATTTGACCAATATAAAATTTTGGGCAATCAGAACAGGTAATTTTGTATACACCTGAATTTGGTAACTCGTCGTTAGTAACTTGTTTATGCCCCAGAGTTTTGTTATTTTTTGATGTTCTGTAAGCTAGCATAATATCGAGGTTAATCAATTCTTTTATCAAGGTGTGTTCGAGTTTATTTCCGTATGTGGTGGCAATATATTTAATTTAGTTTTTGCTGTTTGGATTTATTTGTTTTGAGTGCAAATGTTTATAAAGGCGATTGTCTATTGTCATTAGAAACAGCTATTTGTTTATTTATATCAATGTCTTTATTAAAATTGTCTGTGACCATTGGGATGTTAATTAGGGGGTGTTAACTTTTATCGAAAAACAACGGCGATAGTTAAAAAGCCTTAGCAAAAATAGGTTCTTATTTCTTTCTTACTATTTTGTACATTTAACAATTATTTTTAGGTTAAATTAAATTAGCTTTCCATTTCTTTAAATATTATTCATTTTAAAATAATTTACTAAACGTAAAAAAAATAAAAGCAACAAAAATTTGACAAATAAATAATAGTAAAGATAACGGAAACAATCCGACTAATCAATTAGAGCCTACATGTATTGAAGGAGAATTCACTTCCTTTTTATCATTATTATTTTGCTGATATATATGCAATATTAATTTTATCTACTTTATAACGTATGTCACTTGATATTTCTTGAAACAGGACAATAATTCCTATACTAAATTGTCCTGTTTAACCCTGTAAACAAATATTTTTAACTAAATAACGACTTGTTCCTACACTTCCCACTGAACTCCTCTCGCCAAACATTGTTTACACGTTTGTCACCCAATTTCTTTCTTCTTGTTTGGAAGGGACTACCCGGGGTGTTTATATTAAATTTAAAAATTTCATTATTTGTATTTGTCTCTACATACCCACAAATAAAAGAGCACATACAAACCCAAAAATGTATATTATTTATTTTACTATTTCTTCCTTACAAAATATACTAATTGGAAATACAAAATTTTTCCTAACAATTCCTTTGATTTTGAAAAATATTAATTTATCTGACATATTCCGGTTTCACAGTTTTCCAGGTTATTCGCCAAGCTGTATATAAAAGAATTTCTCGTTACTTCCGATTTAGAAATGTTTGTTAAAAATTTGTTTTAAATAAATTTAAAAAATTCTCAATAAAATAGTGTGGTAATAAATTGGTTTTATAATAAGAAATATATGTTACAAAATCCAAACATAATCTCTAATAAAAAAAGGGTTATAAACAATATTTTTAAATTCGAATTTATATTTATGTTTTAAAAGAATTTGTACGATTTAAAAAGTACAGTAATAACAAATGCTCTTTTTATATTTACATATAGAAATGTTTACTAATATTTAGTTCCTTTTTTTTTTAATTGTGTTCTCTTTATTTTACAATTTAAGAAAATTTTCTGCTTAATCAAGTAATAATGTATTTTCGTTGATTTTTTTTAATTTTTTTATTTTTTTTTTTTAGTAACATTGTATGCTAATATTTTTTTAAATTATGTATGAACAAAATCTTACCATCTGGTTGATGCACATGTACTTGGTGGTTGGTTTAAAATGTAAATATCTTCGTGGGACAAACTGTATATAATTACATGATTATATTTATTCGAACGCTACCACTTCACACATTCGTATGCTTTGTGAATGAGCAGAGCTTGCAGTATGGCTGGATTCAGATCCCGTCAGTAGAATGATAAAATTATTAATAGATCGTGACAGAGTAAAATTCCGAATATGAAATGATTATTATTACTTATTCTCTATCTCTATCTTTAATTCAAATAAATCTTTCACCTCTTACTTATATATTTCATGCAAGAAATATGAAGTTTGTGAATAAATTCACAAATTATATTTTTTTTCGTTGAATACATTCCAACATTGCTAGCATTTGTAATATCTTGCGTATATATTAAGTAAATTTAAATGGATTAAATTTTTAAGTAAAATAATAACAAATTTGAGGATACTATAAATTAAAAATGACAATGCTTCCTCTCTAACTTACTACGAATTATATACAAGATAGGTAAAATTATGAGTATAGTGATTTTAAAAATTAATTGTTTATCATTCCTTATCATTCTAAAACAAACATAATAATGTAAAATACATACACGTATAAAAACATTTAAATGAGGGCATTATTTTCAATATATATAATTGAAGAGTGAATTTGTTTTTAAATTTTACAAGACTTTTTATTTTTATAGCTACAACGTAACAAATAGTTACTGAGGATGAAGACATTGTCAATGAAACGCGTTTACAATTGTATTGTTGGATTTGTGGATTTAACATACTACTAGGCTGCCCATTTCCATATTTTGGTTTGAAACTGAGAAATTAGTGGCTCTAATGCTGCCACTTACAGCCTGCCGTATTACATGCTCCGACTCTTCCCAAACTAGCGCATTCTGAACCTGAACCCACAAAACTACAAACTGTTTAATCCACATATTGAGCCACACAATATCATATGGTATGGGACTTCTTCTTAGATATAAGTTCAAATATATTTGTAATTAAAGATTAATTTATGATTAAGCTGAAAACATAGATCGTGCTATAAAGTCAGCTTAACGTCAATAATAACAATAGTTACAACTGGCTTTGTTAAACAAGAGCTATTACATTTTGTATAAAGCTGCACTCCCTTTGGGATTCTGGGATTACGTGAAATGTAGTTCCACACCTGAACAGGAGTGATAATTTTAAATCAATTGATCTCAAATATGTTTACTTACCCAGTAGGCCTACACGAAATATCGAAACAAATTTCGGCCCCCATTTTTTTGACAGATCTTCCCATTTCACAGCTTCAGGAAACGGTGATTTTTGACGTGTACACAAAATCGACCACACAAATTAAGATAGTAACATGAAATTCTGTATGAAAGACTAAAGTGTCCTGATATAAAACCCTATTGAAATTGAGAAAAATTAAGTCAAAATTGTCAAACAATTAAAACAATTTTTGTTCATATCTCATGTGTTATTTAATTTGTAACGTATTATTTCCGTTTTTTTCTATCCGTCACGTGACTAGGTTTCGCTTCTAACGCGTTTCGGAGTATCTGCTTCATCTTCACAGTCCTCGCTCTACTGAGGACGTCAATTCGTTATTAAAACACACAAAAAACATACACTTAACACACATTATTTTAAAATGACGTAACATTTCACAACCGTAATTCAATGACTTGGATACTAAAAAAGAAAAATTAAATCTTAATTTAATAATGTATTAAGGACATCAGTAGAGCGAGAACTCTGAAGATGGAAAAGATACTTCGAAACGCGTCAGAAGCGTAAACGAAATCACGTGACGAATAATAGAAAGGTAAAATAACGTTGTTATATTCGGTGACTTGAATACAACAAAGTTTTAATAAAACCTATAAGGTAAAAAAGATCAAAAATTTCAATTCTGTATTTAACAGTACCACCTCCGGTCCTCTACGATGACAAATAGCGAAGTTATTGTCAAAAATGTCATTCTGAACCCGATTCTGCTAAGAAAATTGTATATTTGTATAATTACGAAAACCGTGTCAACGCCAGGAGCGTAACGAGTAGACCCTCCTTCACATACATACAGCTGCGCGACCAGCCATGGTCGAGACACTAACAGGAACAAAACGAGCAGTGAATTTTTAATATATACACATCTACAAGGCCCATTAAAGCCTAGCCGCTATGACGTCAAAAAATTAGTCATACACAATTACAAGTTTCTACGTTGGGGCTGGGTAAGTACCGTGATGACGCCCATTTCAAATCATTATTAAAAACTTTGATTCGAAATTATGACGTTACAGAAAACCTCACAACTATTTTCAGTCACGTTTAGTTGGTAATAGCAGCTATACCAACAATTAGTATTACACGAACAAAAAACATCGTATAACTTAAACATAACATGTATAAAAACAATTAAAACTTCTTTGAAACAAAAAAGGATACAAAAATTTTTTAATAGAATTCTGTAATTTTTGAGTGAGCGGAAATGCGACTTTTTTAGGCTAGTAGTGTTAAAATTCCCAGTCGGTTTACACAGTTACTCCATTTTGTACAATGCCAATTAAACGTGAAACAGTGTATAATTTTTTGTTGTTCGTGAATGTGTTGAAATTATTGGGGAAAATTAATCAAACACAAGATTGAAGAGGGAAAACAATGTTTTAACATTTAAGTTTTTTTAAAAAAGAAAGTTTATAAACTACTAACGAGGTTTACAAAAAAAAAACTAAACAATACCAAACATAAAATATATAAGCATAATGTCATAAACAAACAACCTACATATATAACAATTACCCTTAGGAAAAACACGATAGTACACAGTTAAAATTTTGAATAACTGGTTACAAACACGCAAGATCCAATAGGCTAACGATATTTATGGGTTACTTTAACAAAGTCATAACTCTCAGCTGATTTGAGATAAGAAAAAGAAAAATCCTCCAAGTAGAGATGAAAGCAGGAATATATCACCTCAGCTATCAAAACATTCGATGTCTTTGGGGCTTAGACTTAATCAGTGCTGGTTTTGAGTTACGGGCGAATCGAGTTTAAGACATTATTTTTAAGAAAATTCCATTTTATAGAGACATCAAGAACGTTTATCGAAAATAGGAATCGTGCGTGTGTGTGGCCGAATGTCACAAAGGTATTCTCCTCTGAGCTTTGGTACTTTCACTTTGGCTGTAAGATGACATTTTAAATAGATCTATTAACATCTATTTTTAATTTAAATAGAATTTTACGAAAGATTGAAAATCTCTTTTCACTTAGAAAACACTAAACCGATCTAGATTAATTTGCCCTTCTCTAAAAACTATGAGCACCAACAGTAAACTGGAAGACAAGACCAAGATGTACAGATTATTTACATAGGATGCCAGAAAAAATAATAGTAAAGAAGATATTAAAAGGAAAACATGAGGTCTAGGAGTAAACCATGAAAAAGATGGCCGGATGACCTCAAAAGGAAGTAAGAGGAATGAGTGGCAGAAGATAGAAGAGAGTGAAGACGATTCCTGGAAGACGCCAGGACCCCTAGAGTCAGTATCGCTAAAGATGCATCTATCTATTTATTTCAAAAAGCGACATAGCTTATAATATAAAAGTGACGCCACAGAATTCTATTAGTGAACGACAGCCCGTATCGCCAATTTCATTTTAAACTAATTCGGTTTAGAGAAATATTGTTTTTAACGTAAAATTTAATATATTTTATACAAATTTCATTTAATCCCGACAATCCCAAAATCATTGTTTCACGATGAGCCACGAACAACTTTTATGGTTTTGTTGCCAAAGACTACAAGATAATGATTGATTATTCTTCTATACTTACATGCTTTTAAGCTAAACATTGCTATATTTTTAACTTTAATCAGCTTCCATTTTGCATAAGGGCGTGTCATACATTTTCTCTGTTCGTTATAACATATAATAAAATGGCGTATTTTACTCGAAAAAAGGGTTTCCAACGAAATGTTTAGGTTGTTGGACAATTAAGTGTTCCCAAATTACTTAATGATAGCTATGAAATTTCCCAACATAAAATGTAGAAAGAAAGCGGGACTATTAGCGGCGTGGTTTTTGTGTATTTCCATTGAGCAATTTGTTTTATTTCTGTTACACAAACGTATTTTGACGTAACTGCAACGTCAAAAAATAAGTAATATATGTCATCATGATACTTACATAGACCCATTATGCGTTGTAGTACAAGCAGGTCTTCTAAACCTAATGGCCAAAAGTTGGTTTCTTGAGCCATACAGAAAATTGTCTATTTAATTGGTAGATCCAAGTGGGGTAAGTTTGCTAAAACAGTTCTTAGACAGATTTTCTGAACCTCGTAATTGTAAATTATCACTACATTCTTGACGACCCCTGGTCCATGAAGGGCTTACTAGGTGTGCATATATTAAAATACCGACTCGCTTCGCTTCCTGTCGGTCCTTGAAGCTGTAACATATTTGAAGTTCCCTTCAGTACGCTCGTGTAGGTGACTCGACCTTTCCGGATCAGTAACTATGCGAATATCACATTCCTAGGTGGTCAGTATTGATGTTTGATTAATATTTCCCTATATGTATTCGTAGATAGGTAGGATGGTATCGTAACGTACAGAAACAAAATCTGTAAATTTGTATATTGAGTAGGCCCCTACTATTGAGCAAAAGTTGAATAACACACGAGGTATAAACAAAAACTGAGTAAAATAGCCGACATTTTGCCATTATTTTTTTTTTTACTTTCTGAATTTCTATAAAGTTCTATATGAGTATAATATAACTCTTATAATAAATTTCATGTCCCTTTCTTAATAATTTTTTTGGTCGCAATCGTGTTCACGTACAGATGACATGTTGAAAACCACATCTTCGTCATACTGCTTCAAAAATATCTGTTTTCAATACATGCATTGAGATGCTGAAGTTGTTATTTTTAGTCCTAGGAACTAAAAACATTAGCTGAAGTCGAGGTCATTAGCTGTTACTTCGTTTATAGGGATTAATTAACGATTGTAAAGCATCTATAAAAACAACAGATACTCTCGATTGTAAATAACCTATAAAACAGCTGTTACCATCGATTTGAAGGTAAATAGGTTATAACATTTTAGTTTTTGTGACATTTTTTTTTTCGATTCTCGCTCATTTTCCTTGCTCCACCTCGGCCGTTAAACTTAAGCTTGTATCGAAATGCTTCACTTTTGGTCCTAGTGATGAAATATACTATTTCAGTATCTTGTGGCCGTAAAACGTGATGATCAGTCAAAAATGGAGGTCGGCATTTTTTTTGCGATTACCAAAACCCTATAAATTTAAATAATGGGCAAAAAAATAAAGTAAACAAAAAAATAATAATAGTAAGGACTTTTTTTCTGTTCTAGTAACATCAGATTCCTTTTGTTAAAAAAGAAGTAAAAACTGGAAGTACAATATCAAAGGTTATTTCACCGTGTTAACTAGGCCAGAACGTGTCTTACGAATTAGTTACGTTAAAATCGATTTAAATTTAAATTCAAGAGTCTTACAACATAAAGAGAAATAAAAAGCTTTTTCAAAATAGTTAAAAAAATGTTTTAACATTTTTTGAGTAATTTTGATTTCTTGAAAATCTATGGTTCATTTACAAATTTACGGAAAATTCGAATTCAGCCATTGTAAGTAAAAAAATAGCATACAAAATAGTATATTTGCATACTAATCTTATATAGTTTACCGACAATAAAGAAATTTTGGCCAAAATAAAAAAAAATCGCCATACTGCCTACATCAGTTCTAAACCGCTACAAATCCACTCCCTCCTTCATCTTGCAGTTTTGGTTACTCAGATTTGCTCAATTTAATAGCTTGAAAATCTCTGACGGCGAAACATACTCATATGTCGCTCAACAAAACTCTTTGTGGTGATAAATTGTTTCAATTTTTATTTTTATTATTATTATTATTTTTTTTTTTAATGTTTTAAGGCGAAAAACCATTTCGGACATTAAAGCCTTAAATTGTTTAATTTATTATGGAATTCCATCAGGCAACGACTGTTATCACATTAAATTACAAAGTGAACTAAGTCTTAGGCTCTATTTATTTATATTTACATAAAGTTGATAAAAGACAACTTATCTCTTCTGTTATCACCCTATTTCCCTCAGAGTAAACTCAGTAATAAACAATACAACGTGATAGTTTTTCACGGAATGTTGACAGATGTTAATATTTCCATGTAGGCCTATTTAGTTTTTTAGAATAGTATGTATAAAAATTGTGCATTGTTTTCGCAATAATGTGTAACTTGTATTTGGCTAAACCTACTATTTCTTATTAATGATAATGCAAAAGTAATAGAGATTTCATACTTAAAGAAACTTATTATTGTATTGGAATAGTTACCAATGTGGACTCCCCCCCCTCAAAGAGATAATACTAAACTCATTACAATATATCTAATTTATATGCAAAATTCTCAATCCCACAACATGTCAGTTTGAAATAAAATGGCGACTGAGATTGAAAACTTAAATTATTTCGTATAAATCGTTGATCTTGCATCTGCTACTGGTTTGAGAAATGAAAGTCATTTGAGAGGAAGAGAAAACTTTAAAGAAACTTTGGAACAAGTTGAAATTAATCATTTGCATTTCGGTTTAAAATAAAAAGAGAGTAGTATTAACTAAATCACGTCAATATAGATACTTTTGACTTCTTCACATGTCAGTAAAGTAGAAAAGTTACGTGGAAGATAAAATAAAAAATCTATGTTAGGATGTTTGCTGTCCCCTGAATCAATGAGGACATAATGATAAACAGATTTTGATCAAGTTTTATTTTATACATTTTTCAAAATGAACTCCGACATTTTTATAAATTTAATTTTCATTTATTTTCCAAAACAACCAAAAAATTATTAACAACCATCCCTCTGAAAATACAAGGTGACTAAAATATCTCAAAACGCCGTCCAGTTAAGTTTTATTTTTGTTTTGTTTTATCACATATGCGTATTATAGAGAAAGTTATGTGATTTATTAAAAATCGATGTCCTGAATTTTATAGATATATTCGTTTTGAGGCCCCCCAAGTCCAAAACAATTAATGACCCAGGTGTAACAACTGACACCAGTGCATACAAACTACGAAACAGCCTTGCGATCCATTGAAATAAATTTATTCATTGTTGACTTGTCAACAGCAATTATATGCTGATTATAATTATTATTATAGGCGTATTGTTAATATTATTATATCCTAAACTCTGTTAATCATATTTTGAATAGAAAAATATCATTTTTTTAATTGTATAATTGTAGTTAATTATAAATTATAGAATTGTATTTATGATAGAATGAATGTTCAATATCTTAATTTCTTAATTAATAAATATTTGGGTTGTCTACAAAGAGACAAATTGTTCCTTTGTACCAATTATAGAAATTCATAACAATAAATTAAAGAAAATAAGCTCCAATTTCAAAATATCCAACATTAAATAACGATTTTGAAAGTTACCATCATTAAAGTTAATGAGCACATTAAATTTTTTTGATGACCAAATTAAAGTCTGTAAAGGCTGTCGAAAAGCTTTTGCATGTTCTAAACAATTGCAAGGAAATAGTTATTTCCCATTATCTCGGTTATTCTATCAAAAACAAATTAATCGTCACATTTGTCGATAAGAGATCTACAAACTTTATACCTTAGAACATTTCAAATTCGGCTATCAAAAAATGTTTGTAAATGCTTTATCATTTTGAAAAAGTACTTTTAATATTACAATTATATCTGTATGAGAAGAATTTTTATTTAAATCTACACAAAATTTTAACACATTATCTAACTCTATAAACTAACAGTGTTTTATGTGGGAATAAATAAAACGAAACAGCTAAAGGCACACGTTTTTTGGAACTATGTCATTTCTTTTCATATAGATCACCTGAATATGTCTACCAATTATTGCCCTATTTCAACTGTAAAATAAAAGAGTTGTGGAGGAGGAGGAGGGAAAGAGGATAAATGTGTCCGATAGCGTAATCAAACTTTGTGGTTTTGTTTAAAGTTGTTTTCACTAATTGTTTTCATTCAATGAAACAATTCGATTTACAAATTGTATTAGTTAATTGACTTTTCTGACTGTGTTAGAAATTCCATGACAATACAAAATGAATGATTTTGTATTTGGTGAGATGCACTTTAGACGCCGAAACAATCCCATCAAGGAATATTGTAAATGCAGCGAGTAGATGTTTAACTACTTTAAAATACAGTTTTGCATGTTACTGTACTGAAAAACTAATTGTTTGTAAAATACATTAAGCGATTAACATACCTCATTCTGAGCACTAAGTCGCCTGTAGATTTTCCCACTCGCAGTTGTAGGGCTAGCAGGGATGTTGGAGATGGACTTACGGAACTGCCTGTTAAAATCATGATGTCCTTGACCGCTGAAACACAAATATATTACTTTGTTAGTTTTAAAAAAATTATAATATTTATAACATCAAACATGTAATTTAGCGTTAATGATCAGAACCTGGCATAACAGCGTTACAATTTTTAGGAAATACAATATTAAACTTAAAGAAAATGATAGATTGTTCATATTATTGATATAGTTTAATTGGACATATGACATTTCTATAAACGAAGGTTAATATACGACGTTTCGAGAGTATCCATCAACTCCAGTTATCAAGTGAATATATAATTTGTAAACATAGAGAGAGGTCATTAAGCCTAATACATAAATAAAAAAATTGATAAATAGAAATTTAAAATTCCTCTAATTTAAAAAAAAGTGGAAATTCGTCGGTGAGGTCACGCGCTAAACTTATTTAAAAGAGAAGACAAACTTTACCGTTAGGTAACCATATCGTTAGCACACAACCCCTGTTTAGTTAGTTGCCATTATAGGCTCTAGTGTCAAATTGGTGTTTGACATTCCTTGTATTGTGTAATTCTGTGACTTGTAGTTTTCCTGATCACGTTTCTAGAGTCTTTATTATTTTGATTGTATAGCTTTAGCCCTGAGTTCCTTTCTTAGATTATTAGTTTTAGTTTTCAACATAGTCCTACACTACTAGCCTATGTTGGCGTTTTACATTGTTCTCGTATGTTTGGTTATCACTTGATAACGATGGTTGATCCATTATCACGAAACGTCGTGTATTAGTGATCGTATAAACTAATAATTCCAAATTTCAGATTAAACTATATTAATACTATTGTTTTGTTTTGTTTTTCGTTAACGTTCATACTTTATACCAGATTTACCTATTTCAATAAAATCTCACTAAATTTATTAATATTTATTTTAAGTATTACACACGTTTTTTTAAATTTTAAAGTTATGTAGTTAAGAGTTACAGTTGTTAGCAATTTATTTTATTTTGTTTTAAAGCTGCGCAAGTTATGAGGTACTGTAAAAAGTCATTCTCTATGTCTCATAAAGCTATTTAAATCAGCTACCATTTTTATTTGCTGACCGATCATTCTATTAAACGTCCTTATCAAAGCTAAATAAAGCCTACATTTTACATTTTAATCTGATACAAATTGCGACCGCTAGAATGCCAAATATAATCAACCAAATCAGGGTAAAAAACATACCAATATGACTTCCGTTTAAAAACTTGACAAATGAAAAAAGTAAAATTCCACTATTTAAAAAAAAAGTTTTAATTTGTCCGGTTAAATCTCCACAGAGAGTGAACATAAGATCACGGGCCAAACTTATGAAAGAGAGGACATAAGTCTACCGTTATTTGACCATACCGTTAGCATATAACCCCTGTTTAATTAGTATATCATTATAGGCTCTCGTGTCAACTTCTGTAGGCCCTTGTGTTGTGTAGTTCTGTGACTTGTAGTTTTCAATATTTTTCGTCAAAAGGTAAAATAAGTGAACTTTTCATGGGGTTTCATGAGAAATGTTTCGAAATTTGTATGACAAATTGCCTTAGACGGAATTCCTACATTAGATATTCAGTAATAGACACAAAAAAATACTGATTACTTTAAAGAAAAGAAAACTGTTAAAAAAAAAAAACACTTACAAACTTTTATTTCAACGATGTTTAAGACACTCCCCTTTTCAACTACTTCTTTTCATTCTAAATCTGAAGAAACCAGCGAAGCGTTCAATAAAAACCTCGCACTTCCATCGTCATTAAGTAAAATATCTTAATGAGCCTGAGAGCTGCTCTCCAAATTTGGATGTCTGCCATAACTTTACAAGAAAAGTAATTAGCGCAAAGAACAAAAACATAAGGTTTAGTAATAAAAGTCAGCCTTTCTTTCAAGATATTTTAAGCGTTCACGTCATCTTCGTAATGATGGAAGTCCACTCGACAAGAGCTGATATATTAAAGTGATCATTTTACCACCTAAATAATTGACTTTCTTTCTTTCATCTTCTACAAGGATTACTTGTAAATATCCTTTGGGCCTCATTCCACATATATTCGGTGGAAAATAAGGTTAAGTGAACTGAAATATATAGAGCGTTAACACTAACAATATTTTGGTGTTTATTTAGACGTGCCTGGCCATGCCAAGAAACCCACTTAAATCATACAACATACTAACATGATTACAATTGAACAATTTATCAATATAACAACATAACAAAGTTATAATATTCGTACAAGAATTTAACATCAACTAGATCAGAAAATTTTATGCCAAACAGAATTTTGGTGTCGACAGCCGAAACAGTAAAATTTTGGAGTAGTTCGAATCAACAAGCAAACGGGAAATATAAAATGCATTCTAAAATGGGAGGAAAGGAGAGGATTATGATCAAGGAGAGCCACTTAGAACAAAAAATAAAATAAAGATAAAAGAAATAATAATAGTAATTTTCCACACCGATATAATTATAAAAGTATAAACACCATAATATTTCTATCGTAAATGTTGCAACCAAAACCGGTTTCCCAAACTTTATAATTTCTATTCTAATGTAGCTGTCATTACGATATTTTCAAAAAGGTTTGGAGGGAAATCCTATAAATCCTAGGATTAATAAGAATTTTGCTTATATAATAATAGAAACAACATTCCTAGCAATCCTTGTGATAATATTTCTAACACTAGCAACTCTTGCAACTTTCCACAGTAACTTTTGATGGTACTTTGTTGTCGACTTCAGTTCAAGGTTCTTTGATTGATCCCCTTAATGAAAAGATACAATCACTGAGGGACTTAATCCACTATTTCTTTCCACGAGGGAGAACTACAGGATTATTTTACCCCCTTGGTCATGAAACCAATATCAACGTTCTCTCTGAACAACGGCCAGTAGATCATCCCAACTCGCCCAGTACTTGAAAAGCCCCAGTTAATTAATCTTCCCCGAAATGACCTTCTCGCAAACCAAAACAAAGTTAGTCTGCGAACAGACATCTAAGGAAATTTGGACATTATACGAGTCAGAAGATGTTTATTGAAACATTGTTCTGTTACATCAACTCAACCATCTTCTACGAGGATATAGGCTAGTGATGGCTGTATCCTCGAAGCAGGACTACTTGTTCCAGGAACGCGAGTGTAGTAAATGTTATCGATTCGTTAAGGCTCACTTCCTGGCGATAGACTACTACTGCTGACCCGAGAGTCGGGCTCTAGACAGTAACTACACAATTCCACTTCAAAGGGACAGATTAAAATACAAAGATGTATATAAGTGTCACCATTAATAACATGAGTAACCACTTCCTTACAATATTATGCGAGCGCCTCTTTCACCCGTGCTGTTAGAGACCTAATCCTCTAACAGTTTTCTCCATATATGTTTACGTAGCGCATTTATTTCAATCATATTAAACATTCTTTTCGAATTTCTGGTAAGCTCATATTTAAAAAAAAAAAATTTTTAATTGGTAGTTTACAGTACAGATCATATTTATAAGCTACTTCTAAACAACAATTAATTACACAAAAATATTATAATAATTGAAACGTTAAATGCAAAGCCTCTTAAACTATTTTACAATAATACATCATTTTCAAAACATTTAACTACCAAACAAACCTTCAAAAGGCTATGCCTGTGAACTTAAACTATCCTAAAAAAAATAAAAATAATAAGTAAATAAATTTTGACAAAAAAAGCCGGCATTTTTCCAAGAACCTACACATTTTAACCTTACGTAACTACTTTTTTTTTGTTTTACTCTAAAACCTGTACCTGTCTCGAGCATTTACGCCCCTAAATCTTATAACTCACACAATCACATTTAAAGACACATTTATAATCCACCATTCATTCATACTTCAATCTTATTTCATTGTATCTAAATGAATTAACAAAATAATAACAACAAAAATAACAAGAAACCCTTACTTAAATACCCATTAAATTTTCCACATTATTCAAATACAGAACGACAATTTCCACAGATTTAAAAACTATTTAATGTTACACTTTGCTTAATGTTTTCTGGAAACCAAAATAATGTTGATTTTTAGCCTTATTAATACTGCCATATAGTTATAGATAGTGCCAATATACTTTTATTACTGGTGCTGAAGTAGCAGAATATCTTCCACCCCAACATGATATCGCAAATTCCGTCTACTATGTACTAATGAAAAGTAAACTGATTTAAATATGTGAAAAGGACATGTCTTCTTAAGAAGGTAAAAAACTGTTAAAGTTTAGTTTAATGTAATTTTAAGGTTCCTAATGTGTGACTTCCAAGTGCATCCAGAGTCGATCATTATACCCAACTATTTTATCGATTCAACCTGCTCATACCACACATGCTATGACGCATGTCATATGACTACAGACACCGTGTGTACCGGACCGGTTCATAAGTTGAAAATCAAATAAGATAGAAAAAAAATTTTAGTTGTGCCTTCTGGTAAACTAACGCCGATCGTCGAGAAAAGATAAATAGATGTGTTACAAGAATGCAACAACCCCTTTTCACATCTACGTTTTAAAATCTTCGAGAAATTTACGATTAATGTTGCCTAAAACTCAATGGAGGGCGTATAACACTAGAAGTCTCTGGTCATTTTCAATTTTGTGTCTGTTTTACTAAAATAAAACATTTTAAATTTCAGAACTGTTTATTTTAATAATAATAACACCAAATGAAATTCACGTCCTATCATACAAAGAGTATTGATTGAAATTGGATAACTTGATGAAAATGAATTTTAAACGTTCTGTCAGAGACAGTCATAAATATTTCACACAGAATTGTAAGACTTATCTTTTTAAAGTGTTTTGAGTGGAGTATATCTAGCACACCGCTTCGACAATAAGTATTGGAAAATGAAATCCCCTCAGGGAGCCATTCAAGGCCAAAATATTGTAATAGATTCACCAAGAATAGTTCAAACATTACAAGCGCACTGTTAATATCGTAAAAGGAAAGGAGAAGATTGCTTAGTGCGTTCGTTCAGCGATCTCAATTTTAGTGTTAATATATTGAGATTGCCTATGAAGAAGTTATTCCCAACCAATTTAAAATTTCAAGCCAACCACCATTTAAAAAAATATTTTGATTGGTGATTAGTTTTGCTGATTAATAATTTTTTCCATGAATTCGTAAAAGAACGAAATGACAAATTTGATTATAATCAGAAAAAGTCTTAGAGAGTTTACTCTCTCTCTCTCCATCCCTCCCTCCCTCCCTCCCTCTCTCTCTCTCTCTCTCTCCCTCTCTCTCTCTCTCTCTCCCTCTCTCTCTCTCTCTCCCCCCTCTCTCTCTCTCTCTCTTTCTCTCTCTCTCTCTCACACACACACGCACGCACGCACGCATGCATGTACGCAGGCGCACACATAGTAAACCAAATTAGTGTTATGTGTGAGCCGGTCTAGGGTGTCGACATGTTCATCAGAGGGGGAACAAAAAAATAATTTCTAAATTAGAAATACAGAATAAATATGGGTACGACCTCAACCAAACCTGACACAACAATGCTTCATCCATACTCTTGAAAGAGTTTGAGAATTTGTGAAATGTATTAAAGGGGTTATATTCAAAGCTAGTTTTTTTTATTTAAATTCAATAGATATAGAAGACTCAATCTAATTTTTTTTTCAAGCCTTCCACTTTTACTCTCAAGGTTTGATATGACAACATATAGTATAGAAGCTGGAAGGCAAAAGAAAAACTAGAATATCAATTTCTTGAAGAATAAGACCCTGCAAACCTATCATCATACTCTGCAGAACACTGCTAGACGTACGTTTTAAAAATTGTATGTTAATTTTTATTTTCAAATTTACTAAAAAATCACACTTTTATAAGTAGTTTTTGGTGCACTTTTCTCCGGATCTAAAAAGACGGAACATTGATTTTTGTTAAATAAAAGATGGACGTTTTATACATACGTTAAATTGAAAAATGAATATTGTGTTATAAGTATTTAACTTAAACACCAAAAGGTATTATTTAAAAATAAAATAATTAAAAATAGATAAAAACTTAAAAAAGCTTGTGTTAAAATATGTAGAAAATACTTTGAAAAACCATACAGCTGAATCTATATTATATTTTGGAAAAAAAGTGAATTTTAGTTAACATTATTAATAGAAAATAACGCACTTATTGTTTTAAATTCACAAATTGTTATTTATTATTATTTTTAAATTAATTTATCAAAAAATTAAAAATCAAACTTATATTTGTAAATAATTATATATAATTGCATTTTATATAATAGAAAACGATCTTCTAAAAGTTATATATATATATATATATATATATATATATATATATATATATATAATGATGATATTTAAAACAACAAACAACTAGTATTCAAAGTTATTAAAATTGTAATAATTTCAAGAAATTATTTTGTCACAAATATTGTGAGTTTTATCATCACTGTTTGATCATTAAATAAAAATAATTTTAAAATTACACTAAGTTCTTCTAGTACTGAGTGACACTCCATCAATACAAGCAGGAAGTTGTTCCAAATGAATTACTCGCAACAAACAAATCATTTATTGGGAAAAAAACGTTAAGGAAATAAAATAGTTTCAACCAAACAGAAGTACTCAATCAATCTCTATAGAAACCATTATTCTGTCTTTGGAAAGATAAGCTGTTTCTAAATTAAAGGATGGACACTCGTTCAAGCGTACAAGACCTAATAGATGAGTAAAGAGTAAAAGAAAACAACATTTCAAACAAATGTAGCGTAAAGATCTTTTATAGTTGACAGAGAAATTAAAGAGTTTTTGAAAACTAGTTTGTACTGGCGTGATCTCGTCTAACACGATATAAACGATTTTGTAGCCCTTGCAATTTGAAAACTCTGTGACGCCCGATATCATAAAATGTCTACCCGTAGATATTTAGTGTCATTTTTGGTTTTATATTGATAGATTTATTATGGTTACCATGGTTACATTAAGTTAAGTGAACGTAAAAACTGTGATTTTGTAGAGACAGTGAAGAAATCGAACGATGATGAAATTCCAAAGGCAGTGAAACGCATTATGATCGTAGTGAAATAATCGGAATCCTTCTCCAATCTACTTATTTAAAACATAAACCGTTTTGACGGGTGTCTATAAAATCTGTCTGGTATAGATACAAAAACTGTAGCGACCTAAAAAAAACTAAAAACAATATATGATAATCTAGTGGTTTATACTTTGCTGGTAGTGTGTAAGCGCTACGGTAAAGGTCAGTGCGTGTTGAAAATACCTGACGTCGTACGAGGTTTGGGTAGTGTAACTTTGACCTGCATTGCTAGGAAGTTAAAATTAGTATTTATTTATAGAGAATAACAAGATATGCAATATATTTAGTAATACACTAATAACGAAAAATAAAATGTGTAAATATTTTATTTAAATTATTTACAATAACTTATTATAATAATTAATATCAAATTATTCACTTTGGGAAACTCCAATTAACCACTACAAATTTTAAAAAAAAAGACAATTTACCACAATAAACAATCAAAACAAATAAATACGTAAAAAGACATGAAAACTTTAAAAAAAAAAAACACATCTATTCACAATAATGAACAACACTGGAAACTCCAATCACCAAATGCACGAAAATACAATTTTTCACAATAAATAAAACAACTAAAATCAAAACAAACAAACAATTTTTTTTTAAATTAAACACAATTTTCCGCAATTAATGTAAACAACAAATAAATAAAGAGAAATGAAACCGTAAAAACACATATTTATTCACTAAAACAAGAAACATTGTGGAAACCTCAATAACCAAATGAAAACGCGTAAAGAAAAAGTTCGATAATAAAGTCTTTATTTGGATAATAAGTACAAATAAATTTTCAATGATTTTTTTATACTGATGACCGACGGTACTTTATAGAATTCCATGTTCGCAGTCTTTGTATAAGCCTCGTCAATGCTGTAACTGGCGAAACCATGGCTAGACCAAGAAATTGTAGAATTTAACAAACAAACAAAAAAATAATTTTTTTTCGCTTGTCTCAATTTAAGTGACACAATCAGTATATATATATATATTATATATATATATATATATCGAGAAGACCTAAAGTCTCTCTTGACCAACTCTTGTTCTTCTTCGACACTGACGCTATTATAGTATTCGAGGCCTAGAGGCCTCTAATGTATGTTCTTTTTTTTCCGTTTTATAAAAGATAATGATGAGCTAGCGATTTTTCGCCTTTAAAACAACAAGGAATATACATATTGTCACAAGGCAACTACATAATCTCTATTTCCGAAAGCAATCACCACGAGTAATGAATTTAAGTAATGGTTTTTAATTTACAATTTAATCTATACTTTTTATTTAATTACTTTCCTTTTAAAGTCTAGAGAAACAATTCAACCTTGAGGCGCTGTGAAGGTCATGAAAGTCATTATCATGATGCACTATATAGTAATAGTCTTTCTCGTCAGTGAACTTCTTCACGGGCTGGAAACTGGGGCGGTAGTTCTTTAGCATTATCAAGATAAAAGCTAGCTTTTTGTGATTAACTTTCAACGATGTAACTTTCTTTCAAAAGAAAAAAGTGCAATAAAAGGTTTTTCCTACAGCTTACTAATGTAAAATTAGAAATCTCCATCTTGAATGAGTTGGTTCTTTAAAATTTGTTAATAAGGATTGGTTTTATATAGGATAAGGCGACTATGTAAGCACTTCAGACTAAAAAATCTAAAACAGGGATTCTCCGCCGTAGGACATTTGCGACACGGGCAACGTGAGCCCAGAAAAAATATAATATTTTGATTATTAATGTTATTTACAACTCGATATTATATAATAAAGTTCTTGTTAAAATTGTATAAAATTCATTGGTGTTAAACTTATAATTAGGTATATGAAAAGTTTTAAGATATGTTTGAGAAGACTGCCCATTATATAGAAAAGTTTTAAGACAGATCATCAGAAGTATTTGGAATGTATTACCATAAAAATAATTTCAATTCTCATTAAAACTGTGAAGATTACTTAAAGGAGATCGACAAATCTTAGACATTAAAAAGCGGCGACGTTAGCTTATAAAGGTTGAAAACCGGCTTCAAACCAAATATAGGGGGGAGAGAGAGAGAGAGAGAGAGAGAGAGAGAGAGAGAGAGAGAGAGAGAGAGAGAGAGAGAGAGAGAGAGAGAGAGAGAGAGAGAGAGAGAGAGAGAGAGAGAGAGAGAGAGAGAGAGAGAGAGAGAGAGAGAGAGAGAGAGAGAGAGAGAGAGAGAGAGAGAGGAGGGAGAGAGAGAGAGAGAGGGGGGGGGAGGGGAGAGAGGGAGAGAGAGGCCCGCTAGGAACTCACCCATGTGAAGCAAGTTTAGACTTAATTGCAAAGTTCAGAAAACACGAATAACAACTCTTAAAACAAACGTACCCTTATAATACGAATACTTTATCTACCAATACAATACAATATATTCTACAAGATCCAAGGAACAAACTTTTAGGCATTACAATTAGAGTAACTGCCTGCATTACATTCAACGAAGGGGCAAATAAACTTGTTTCTATTGGCTATACCTGGTACTAAAAATATCATATAATTGTAATCAGATATCGGCCAGTATTGTATTATTTACATAAACAATCCTTCTTACTAAGTACAATTTAATACATTAGCACCTGCACAGCACAGGAAGTGGCAAGGTTTTTGAGGAGAACAAAACGTTTGCCCGACTTTTATTCAAACAAGAATTATTTAGAAGTGGCTTTCCGCCATTGTTACTTCACACTTTTATTTTATTTTTATACTGAATGTCAGGTCATTGCTAAGTGTACAATTATTTTGAAAGGAAATTATAAAATCATAAAAATAAACAGTGTGAAACATCCTGTAAACTTTGATTCCCCACCTAACCTCAACATCAAATTAATTTTACAATCTTACGACTTATACGTGACCAAGAAAATTATCTAGTTTACTAGTGATAAAACTCATCATTTGTTTTTCAAACTGTATAGAAAATAATTGTACGCAGAGAAATACAAATGAATCAATTAATATACAACTAAAAACAGTTTTCATTACATAAGAAAATAATTCGATTGTTAAGTTAGAATTTAATACTTTCAAATAAATTCAATATTCAGTCACCTTACATTAGTTTCTCTGTTTTTATATATACTTTCATACACTTATAGTTAATTTCATTTACATAAATGGACAAAGAAATACAATTTAATTACCAGTAAAGTTAGAGCGCCAGCGAGCTCATTGCTTGAACGAACAGCGTCGACTTCAAAAAAAGCAAGATATAAACACTCATTTTTATTTCTGTTACAACTAGTAGTTTACATTATAAGAATATAATTATTATGAAGTCGCAACTGTTATTGTAAAAAAATATTATTAATAATCTTTTAGTTTGTTTTTTTGAAGTCGGTTTTTTTTCCAGTACTGGCAAAAATATCTTACAAGTACTGGCTAGTTAACATAAACACACACTATATGCTTGTATTTTTTTCAAATGTAATTTTATGCATATTACATAAAAATATTTCCAACTAGCCTCCGTCAATCAGGCGCCATTTTGGTTTTTTTTTGCAACTACTGGCCAAATACCGCTCAATCAAGTCAGTATTGAAACAGGACCATCTCAGGAGCATACCCTTTCAAATGAGACCACCTCCGATGAAATAGGTTAAGCAGTTCCGGAAATATACGCGGGCATACATTAAATAATAATAATAATAAATCAGGTCGAATACAGAACCTCCGTCTTTTTTGAAGTCGGTAAAATACAACATGAATATTCTGCTGTTTGCTAACGTTATTTTCACCAACTTTATCTCATTTTGTCATTAGATTTTAAATTTCAAAATTTAACTTTTAAAAGGTCAGGAACCAAAATTGGATAAAGTTTGTGCACCATTTTAACAGTTAAAAAATATTCAATTATATAAAAAACTCCTGGAACGATGTATGATGAAGATCCATTGAACCATTTAATTCATTGATGCGTGGAATTACCTTTAGTTTGAACGTAATGTAGCATGACACTTTCATGTCAAAAATATGTTTATTTGGTGGTTATCGACACATTTAAAATATTACTTTCCAATAACGTGGGACGATGAAGTGATAATGTTGATATCCCTCCCTCTCGTTTAGCCAACAATGTCAGTCTGTTGTATTTTAACTCATTATTTCAAAAATTCGATTAATTCAAACTTTGATGCATGGTTGGTATCCCAGGAGGGATTTGGATAAATATTGAACAAAATCAGTTAGTGGGTGGTATAATACCAGTTATTCCTTCCTATTATTTTGTAAATTAACTGTTAAACTTTATGAATAAAGGTACAGTTGTTTCATTTGAAAGGAAAATGTTCATCTCTTGTTAATTGTAGGAAGCCATTATAAAGGCCAAGATTCCAACATATTTTATAGCATTGAGAATTTGCAGCTTCGTGCAAAATTTTCCTTTATTCATAATGCATAAGCGTAACGCTGAATTTACCCAATAATAATAAAGTGTAACTGGTAGGTATTATAAACTTCTGATTGTTTTAGTCAACCAGCAGTAAATAATTTTTATCAATAATTAATGCCATTTTGACATTTTCAATTCGATTCTTTTTAATTTAAAAAAAAAGTTAGTTCTATGTGATTCACCTTCGTGCAAACTATTCCTTTAGTCATAACCCATAGGCCTAACACTGAATTTACGCAATAATAATAAGGAGTAACTGGTAGGTATTATAAATTTCTGGTGGTTTTAGTCAACCATTTGTAAATAATTTTTATCATTTTCATTTAAAAAAATGACCGCCATTTTTAAAATGTACAAAATAAAGTCTGGATTTTTGTTAAACTAGTAGAAACCGCATAAAAAGTGTTTATACCTAATCAAGACTCGATTTCCCATATTTCCAATATTATTAACTTATTTAGGAAAATCACAGACAGACAGACGGTAGACGTAGAGTTTCTGACATGTTTGTAGGAACGTTTTTCTTTATTTTAGTGAACTGAACGCATCTCTGAAATATTACACCCTTATAATGTGTAATACAAGCAGATTGTATTCAAGGGGAACAATTCCCACAGACAAGTTGATGCCGATTAACAAGCAAATTCATTTTTTAAATAAAAAGTGCATTTTTATTGAAAATAATAAAAAATCATTGTAATCATATAATGTAATACAAGCAACTCAATTAAATGTAAAGCGCAAAAGTTGTTTCTTCTTAAGCCTTGTAGGAAATGTTTTGGATCTATTGGTAGATCAAGGGAAATTGTATTTCCTAAAGGGTTATGGTACGAACGGAACAAGTGGGTCGCGGTGGAGATGGAGGTCGCGGTCGCGATCGATGTCAACATCGATGTAAAACAAACACATTGTAGTGAATGGAAGAGAACAGAGCAGCTAAGACGCGGTGGAGGTTTAGCGCGATGTCATCCAGGAGGTTTACATCGATGCTTTTGAAAATCAAATGAGTTTGTTTTTATATGGATGCCTACAGCGCGGTCTACAAGGATGCTTCCCTGTGATTGGTGAGTTCAAGGCCAAGTTGCCATCCCACTCCACAGCAGCTCGCATAGAACACGTCTGGCGTCTGTCATTCCGTGCGTTAAGGTACTTACTCTAGTTTCTTTCCATAATCTCTTTTGCGTATTAAGTTCATTTTTGAATTTCAAGTACTAAATATGAAGGAAGATCTGATAACAATTGTGTATCTCACTCCCATATTGTGGGTATATTACCTATCAGCCACCACTTAGTGACAGCTGACATTTCATCACTATCATCACTTGACTCGCACAACATCGCAAAAGCACAATTTTTTTTGTCATTCAAATTTCATCAAACTACTTCACTTGACAGTGTTCATAGCTCGACTAAACAGCGCAGGTAACCTCTTTGCTATGTGCTGTGGACATCGACCGCGACTTAACTAGTAGCATCCACCGCGACCTCCACCTCCACCACGACCCACTTGTTCTGTTCGTACCCTGAGTTGGTTTAAAACAGATATGAAGGTTTTGTGAACATCGTAGATGCGTAAATACTACGTTCTTGACGTGGCTAGGCCCCAACAGAACTCGTAGATGAGTATATATTTAAAAGTCTCCATGAAGCTGTACATTCGACCCTGCCGGATCTCGTTGCTAAACCAATATCAAATTTTCTTTGAAGGTAAAAGTTTGAAATTAGTTTTTTGACAATAACTTGGCTATTTGTCAACGTAGAAATATGGGATTACAACTACTGTATTATAAAAAAAAATGATGTAATTTAATGTGTCGAATAACACACAAGATATTAATAAAAAGCTGTTTAAAAGGGCCGCCATTTTCTTTTAAGTACATTATAGTCCACTATAAATACAAATAATCTGTTCCTATCTTTATTTTCGTGGCCGCTATCTTCCTTACGTACAGATGACAACGATGGACGACATGTCGAGGCAAAGGAACGAGAAGACCAGTAAAAAACACGGTGGTCGAAAATTGTTTAATTACCCGATACTTTGTATGTAAATAAAATCTAAATAAACCAAATAAAAAGTACAAACTTCAGTATGCTAGTAGGTGTTTTAAAATTGCCAATAGTAATTTAGTTTTGTCCCCTTCATCACACATAAATCCCCCCCGGCTTTTTAGCTGGATCTAAATTTTTCCATGTAGTAGAACCCCTCTAATCTGTCACCTTCGGGACTGGGGGCACGGTCGGAACGCAAAAAAGGTCGGATTATCCGAAAAAGTCAATATTTATTACATATTTTTTTAAGTGAAATAAGTGATATATAAACTTTTAAAAGTCTATATAATAAAGTCTATATGTGTAAACTTTGCAAGTACTATAGCAAATCAATAGAAGCAACACGAGAGATGACACAGCACTGAAGCGGGAAAGCGATAACAAACTGGACAGAATGTCGCCAGACGGGCCGTGAGTCATCGACAAGTCGGCAAGTCGGCAAGTCGGCAAAATATCGCGAGCTCGAGCACGGTCGGATTAAGCGGAGTAACGGACCACCCGAGGGCGGATTAGAGGGGTTTTACAATAAATCCCCCTCTTTCTATCGGATCTCTCTTGACCGACTCTTGTTCTCTTCTGAGCCTGACGCTGTTAAAATATTTGAGAGTTTGTAGTTTTTATCTTCTTATTTTATTTTTATAATAGACACTCCTATAAAAAAAAAATATTGTCTAAATTAATTTTGAAAAGTCGCCGCCATTTTCCAACATGGCGCCTAACCATAAAATTTCCTATGAAAACCCCTAATGATATGACTGTAATTAAGACACGGATCCTCACAATAACGACAGTGTTTCTAACATCAGCTTGGCCTTGAATATCAACTCCGTGACACTATTTCCGTCACAGATTGTCCCAGTTTAATTTATTACACGTTTGATACCAGGATGGTGGACTAAGAGTTATTTATGTCAAGTCCCCTAAACTTGGCAACCAAACTGTCATGTCTGTTTACGCTGCGTCGATGTAAAATCTTTGGTGACATTTCAAAAACGACTTTTTAAACACGATCGTTAATTATTATTTTTACGTATTACGGCCGAGTTGCCGGTTAGAGGATCATTTGGAAATGTTCTCGATTAATACTACATGACAAATATATTAGGAATTTGAATGAAAATACATCAATACAGTTTTCAATGAAATTGAAATATTTATCACCATTAGTCATTACTCCCTGTCAAATTTACGTATAAAATTTTAACTACTACTCATTTTAGTATACTTTATAAACGGTTAAAATTAATTTTCTTTGTAACAATTCAGATATGTATTATCCTAGACTATCCATGGGATCGACAATTTAAAGTTGAATAAAACTTGAACACGTTTTATTCATATTATTTGAACAAATAAACGTACTATTTGTGAGAATTTGTGTTCAAATTTTATTCTATCAAGTCACAACAAGTCAAGCTCAATATTTATTTATATTAAATAAAAGTTATATATTAGGTTTTTTTAGACTAACATTTATGAATAGTAATAGAAAAATTAGCTAAAAAATCGCTGTAACAAAAAAAAAAAAATAATAACCTGAGGCAGAAAATTTACAGATGGTTTTTAGTACACTTTAACAATCGAAAATCCTAACTTACAGGGGTCTCCACTTGAAAGAGGTGGAAAAAAGGTTTTTTTGTAAATAAGTAAACAAGTAATCGGTGAGTTTAATGTAAAATTTCAACACTTGTTTATTATACAAATAAAATGAGTTACAGCTATTTAAAGTGAATGAGTTCGAGATCTTTCAAAACGGCGTTCATACTCTACTTGTTTCTTAAATTTCTCTAAAATTATTCATTTAATCGAAAATGTATTTGAAAAATAATTTTAAATTATGTATAAGAGCTTTAATTAAATTAAGTTTCCATTCATTCTAATATGCATACGATTAATATTACCCGAGTTACAGCCATTTGAAATTATAATACATCATTTTAATTTTTAATCCACATTTTTGAGTTTACATAAATAATAAAAAATAACACCAAAGTGTGTAGTAAAAGTTTGTAATTCATGTTGAATAATTTAATTGTATACCCTAAAATAAATTCCGTTTTTGGGATTATTTTAAAAAAGTTCACAAATTTAAAATTCCCACTTTTTCACGTTGTAATTGTGTGCCAAAGTTGAAATTTTTTACATTATTTTTGGAAGTATTGATTTAACTGCAATAAATTTGGCAATCTATTCGTAATATCGAGTTCAGGTTAAATTTATTTGCAATGAATGTCATAAAAGTACATTAAACTGGTGTCCAGGTGGCCTGTTGTTTACTGAATGTACACTAGGGGCCGATAATACCGACTTGTTATTTATTATATTAGGCTACTAATATTGCATCGATATAATCGAGAATGGAATAAATAAATTCGTCGATTTTTGTCAAAATGATAGTATGCACATTTAAAAACATTGATTTGATGTTTAAAAACTATTTAATCACGGAATTTTTGCTTTGAAAGACGGAAGAAAATATTTTTTTTCAATTAATTGTAATGCATGCAGTAGTTTATAATACAAACACCATTTTAAATATTTATTAAAACATGTAAACTTTAAATCATAGAAATTTGCTTCAAAATCTTTTCATATGTACGTAACATAAAGAAAGTATTTTGAAAGAGTGAACATTATTTTCTCTTTCAATAATAATGAAAAATTTTCAAAATTTTTAGAAAACCTACATATTCAGATGCTGTTATTCCGGCATTTTCTAACCACCCCATTAACCATAAACATAACCTCCTTCTATAAAGAAAGTAGTTTGATGGTCAAAAAATCAAAGTTGCATTTTTCAGAGAAATGATCAATGAACCCAAAAACATGTTTAATAGTGTTTTTATGTTTGTCGATTTCATCAGTTGTGTATCCTACACCCCACACGAGTAGTGCAATTTTCTACAAACTTAGTATGTCGACTTATTTGGACAATATCCCGAGGTTTTCTTTTTTTTTAGTGTAGGCTAATTTCGATGACTCAAAATGTATTAAGGGAAAACTAAAAATTTCGATTGTTTTAAAATGTCAATTCGGGAGTGATATGAGTATTAATGAACCAAATTAAAAGTCACAATAAATGATTATGCAAATTCATAAATAATGATTGTGCAATTTCACAAATAATAATTATGCAAATTAATAAATAATGATTATGCAATTTCACAAATAATGATTATGCAAATTCATAAATAATGATTATGCAAATTCACAAATAATGATTATGCAATTTCACAAATAATGATTATGCAATTCACAAATAATGATTATGCAAATTCATAAATAATGATTATGCAAATTCACAAATAATGATTATGCAAATTCATAAATAATGATTATGCCAATTCACAAATAATGATTAGACAAATTCATAAATAATGATTAGGCAAATTCACAAATAAAAGAACATTACAGGTGAGAAATGATTAGCAAAATACGAAAATGAACCGTGACTTACGAAAATAAAAACTCGATTTCAATTAAATAGTTAAGAGTGTATAAAAAGAGTAAACTTCTTTAAAAAGCCTAAAATGGAGATCTCTGCCCCTCGAATATTCTAGTATAGTTTGTATCGGACGAGAAACAGAGGGTAAAGGTGAGACCTAACAGGACAGAAGAAAGAGAGGGATCTACCTCAAGACTAAATTTAATGAGTGGTAGATTCCTCAGGATTGACAAATTCGTACTTTCCATATTACGTGAGTCCTATAAGCTTCTTTTTTTATTTATTTTAAATTTTTTTAAAAGATGATGAAGAGAAATGGGAACTTTATGTTGTAATAGTTGAATTATCACGAAAAGGACTGCTTTTTTATATATTATAAAGGAGAATCATTAGAAATCAGATGATTTTTCTGTATTTTAGTTCAAAACTATAAACCTCTTCACTCTATTTGACAGCAATGAGTTTCGAATCACACAAATCCATATTTAGAATTGTCTATAGGGTGAACTACTCCAATAACGTCTCTATTAATAATAAAATAAAACCAAAAACGTGTAATAGAGGCAGTTTCGTCATATAATGGAACGTAAACGCTATCTCCCGTCGCAAGCACGAACTATTCATCAAAAATTACCCACTACAGATTGTTTTAAAACTTGCATGTTATTTGAAATAAGCTGTTTATAGCTATAAATATTTTTTTATAGTTACATAAATTTACACATTCTAACCTATAAACTAGGAACTAAGTAACAGCTCTTGCAAAACACGAATGAAACACATGTTCTGACATAAAACATTATAAATTACACTGGATTTGCGAACCATGTCTGATAGTTTGGCGACTAAACCTATTATCAGCTTAATGATGTCTGCCTGTCTGTCTGTGACATTTGTGTTATTAATTAAAGAACAAATTGCCTTAATATTTTAAACTTAGAAAGAGCATTTTTATGACGCAGAAACATTTGATTTTTTATAAAATCGATTTAGGATAGAGGGGGTGAAAATAAACAGGTCCCATTGCTAATAAAATCATAAGCTTCTATTTTGAATGAACGGGATTTTTTTTCTTTTGTAGCACATAATTAACTTTTCAAATTAAGTAAATCTGCAAAGAGTTCTGTAGAAAGTATAATTTAGAAAATTTGTGTATACTAATTGATTCTGATAATTTAATTATATTTATGCTTAAAATACTTTTAAAATTAAAATTTATTTTTCAATTATCTGTCCCCTAATTCTCACAAGGAAAAAGTAAAACTATATATAACTTCTTTAATCTACCGATTTTGATGAAACTCGTAATGTTTAATGAAGCGCTGTATGGGAATTTGATGCATTATTTCACAGTGTATTTTTCCAAAATATTAGTACTATACAGGGTGAATTTTAAGTATGAAAACGGCTATATACTGAGAGGTACTTGAAGTAAGAAACAAATTCGGATCTACATACTTTAAAATTGTATACTTTTTGGTAGGTTTGACATTTTCCTCCACCATCTTGGATCCGCCATATTGAATCGAAACTTTTTTTAAATAGGAAAGTGGACATGTGATACATGATTTCCTGGTTTTCGATAAATGCCTTCGTTTTGAAGTTTTCAAAGCATACCATTCTACAATAATTGTTCAAAGTGCTTCCCCTCTACAGATTGTCAATGCGCTAACCCCAAGTAATATCCGTTTATGAAACTAGGCCAAGTTTAAATCAGCTGTTAGTTTACATCAGCTGTTTGCATTACGTGACAGCAATGCAGCTTATAAACTATTCATTTCGCCTGTGAAATTAAGTTGTCGTGTTTCAAAATTATTTTCTTGTTCGTTATTGGATGTTTTCAGTAGGAAAAACACAATAGAAAAGTTTCGAAGGCGCATTTTATTTCGTCATTGCAGTTTTAAATTCTTATAACATAAAAACGAAGATATTTATTTACTTAAAAAGGGCATTCACCATCGTTTTACTTGTAAAAATTTACACGAAAATCATCTATCACATGTCCATCTTCCTATTTAAAAAATAAAATTTGATTGAATATGGTGGATTCAAAATGGCGGACAAAAATTTAAAACCTAAAATAAAGTATAATTTGTTAAACTACGTAGAATCGTATTTGTTTCTGCTTGCAAGTATATCACAGTTATCCCTTACTTAAAAATCACCCTGTATATAGTGACTTTTCAAAAAGTAAAGTTTTATTAATTAAAATCAAATTAATTTTAAAAAAGTGCCCAAATTCATTTGTGGACTATGAAACACATAGTCGTTTTAAAACTGCGAAAAAGACAAAAAAGTCAAGAAATTTTGGTAAGGATATTTTTATATAGGCTACATTTATTTTATTTCCTGTAAAACTTTCTTTCCCATGACTATAATTAGTATAAATAAATAATTGATATTAATTTTCTCATTATTTAAATTTCTATTAGAAAATATAGCACACTATCAGTAGTTCTTGATCTGCATTCCAATCTTAATATAAAAAATATATTTAATATTGATCTGTAATAATTTTGGTTTTTATTTCCTGTTGTTGTGTATTTTAATTTAAAGTAATGTATTATTAAGTCATATGTCAATTTATTTGTTTCGTTTTAGTTTGTTGTTAAAGAAAGCTTTATTTTTTATCTTAATCTCTTTTTCTCAATCTAAATTCATGTTTTGTTTACCTAAATGTAATAAAAGGAAATAAATAGAAAATAAATAATAAAAAATATAAAAAAATTGTAATGTATTGTAAAATTCCATCAACATGGCAAATGTACAGTTTAATAAACACACTCCTTTAAAACTAATTTTTTAAACATTGTGCACTCATAAAGAAAAAGTATACATATCAGCTAAAATTAGAAGTTTACCTCACATTAGAAGTGAACCTTGCCATGGTGGTGGAGGTGTAGCATGGGGGAAGGCTCGCGCTGGTGTACCTCACGATAACGTGTACCTCCAGATGATACCTCGCGGTAAAAATGTACTTACATCTGCTCTTTCTGCAGTTTCCAAACCTCCGGTATCAACATATAAAGCAAAATCGTCAACAAATGGAGAACAGCGAACAGAGCGCTGCACAATAGCTGTAATGCTGTTGATTGCCACAACAAACAGGGTCACGCTCAGCACACTACCCTGAGGGACACCATTCTCTAAATGATAAGGATCTGAAAATTTAGTTTCAACATGTACTGTGCTAAAACATTTTTTATAAAAGAAAAAATACTGCTATTTATAAACAACGATTTTAAATTATTCAGAATTCCTCTTTGCCAAGACATATCATAAGTCTTTTCCAGGTACAATAATACCAGCTGATCAGTAGATAATTGACTCTGTCTATACCCAGATTGTTTATTACAAAGCAGCTTCTTACTTTCGAGGTACCAAACAAGGCGCTGATTGACGATTTCCTCTACCAATTTACGAAGCACTTTAATGAGAGGAATGGGACAGTAACTTCCTGGTTCATTTTTGTTTTGTCTGGTTTTAGAAGAATAATTACTGTACCCGCCAACCAAGCATCGGGAAAACATTGCTGGAGAGTTAACTTGCACAAAGTTGGTAGGTGTTTAAACATAAAATAAACTATCTTATCAGGGCGTGTAGCGAAATTTCGTCCCGACAATTTAGCTGATTCTAATTCCTGAATGGAAAATGGAGTATTTTATGCCGATTCTTCGGACAGACCCATACTGAAGGATATTACATATTGAAACCTTTTATATACAAGGCGTCGTTTTAAGCATCAGTTGAAGAAAAGTTAACAAATGATGAGCTTAAAACACCAATTTCAAAGTTATTATTAGTCAAAACTCCATTCCGTTGCCTAAGTCCCAATAAGCGAGCAGAAGGAAGTGAACCACAAAGAACATAACCTTTTTTCAAACCGTTGACGTGGTTGTGGTCTTGGTATGGTTCAATGTAGTGGGCCCAAGATTCCTTCCTACTCTGCTTAAATACTCTGAATGCTTTGACTCGTAGAATTTTTAATCTTTCAAGATATTCACATGAAGGTCTTTGGTTAAACTTCATTAAAGCTTATGACGTAAATGGACAGTATCACTATATGCATAGTTTCACCATAGAACTGGTGGATGTAGTGGTCTCATCGACGTCTTCGGAATGTTGTTGACCGCTACTGTAGGGAGTGCTGTAAAAGATTGTACTGCTTTATTAATAAGAACATTATTATTATTAATAGGTAATAAGAATTCATAGTGAAATTTTGCCATCCATCTGGGAAGGCGACCAAGAGAGCGGTAAAGTCAGAAAATGTAAACTTCACAAAAGCGTGATCATTACTGTGTGTCAGATAAAACCAACCCAATCTTAGTAGCAAGACAATGAGAAGTCAACAGTTGTCCAATCACCTGTAGAAGCCGCCAGATGAGTTGGTAAACCATCGTTGAGCAAAATCAAATTTAATCGAATCTCGTAAATACGGTTCTCTCTAGAGGTGCAGGTGCCTGATCCCCGTGTATAGTGATGGGCATTAAAATCTTCCATCGAAAGAAATGAAGCAGGCAACTGTCTGATGAAATCGAGAAATTCGACTTCGA
Source organism: Aphrophora alni (assembly GCA_963513935.1). Taxonomy (NCBI): domain Eukaryota; kingdom Metazoa; phylum Arthropoda; class Insecta; order Hemiptera; family Aphrophoridae; genus Aphrophora; species Aphrophora alni. The sequence continues at coordinate 24,955,981 of OY740772.1, read as the reverse complement.
CAAATCTGTAATTTTGTGGCAGCTAGAAAGAGTAAATTGTCATTTTGTATGGTGTAGTGATCGACATTGCTGCTGCTTGCAACTAGTCCTCTGCAGGGACCTCGATGTGGAGCTATAACCCGTTGTGGAAAGGTACTTCGCCAAGGCGATGTTACCTCTTTCATTGAAAAATAAAAAATACAAGTAGCTGGAAATCGTTTTTAATACAGTGAGACAGACAGTCATGTATAGAATTAAAAAATAATAATAATTCTGAATTTTAAATAATATATTGACATAGTTGAACACAACGAATCATGGTAAAAAATTCTCCACTTCAAACCAGACATTACAAACTCTAAATAATTTTAGCCGTAGCTGAATTATTCTTCGACATGGACTTTATTTACACTAAAAACCATAAATAACAGAAAAATATTGATTTGTTTAAAGTTAGATTTTAAATAAAGTTATATTTCTTAAGGCGCTTAGGTCAAATTGTGCATCAATTTGTACTCCTGGTAGAAGCATAATTCAAAAATTGTAAATATATTCAAAATTTATAAAAAGAAAAGAAAATTGAATTAGTTGATTTTATCAAACTTGAAAACCCTATGGTTTTACTTAATAAAATTAACAACAAATTTCAATACAGTTTGTACGAATTTGGTTCTCATGTACGAAAAAAAATTAAATAAACGATAAACTTTGAACCCATTTTGATGAAACTTTTAATGTCGTGTTATTTATAATAGTAAATTCATATTTTACAACAGTTAAAAAAATATAAGTGTCACAACGATTATATTTTGTACATAATTAGGTTAATAATTTTGAAGAAAAAAATGGGCTACAGACTTTATATGCGATTTAACTATTTTGGAATCAGGGAATCAAAAACGTATACAAGAAGATAAAATAAATTGATATTTTCCCCTGTCATAATGCTTTTTCTACATATAAATAAAGTAAAACATAATAATATAAACAGGCAGACAAATTCTAGTCGTGAACTCTGTCCTGACGTCGCTAACTAGACACCCCGTATATAGACAAATCAAATTAACTAATAACCACCATTACACGTGCTATCACTTAAATCTGGTAGTAGTATATTTAATCCAATCATCGCCATAGAGAATAGCTTTGTCATGTTTTAGCTAATGCTAGGGTAGTGTGGTTTGGGGTGTATTAGATAATTTGATCATAAAATGTGCCGCAAGGCTTATTTGATTTATTATCGGTCCGAGCATCCCAACGCGGTAAGCGATTTAGTGAATTTTTTATTGTCAGAAAATATAGAATATCCTATTAGTTAGGATAATAGGAATTTGTGATATAGACAACGTCATTAAAATAAATTGTTTTGGTCTCTTTATCTTTTCAAAACATAGTTCTACACTTGTTTTCTTGTATTATTTGGTTAGATCTCATTCATCTTTCCTATCTAGACTCGCTTGACCATTTCTTGTTCTTTCCCCACACTGACGCTAAGAGCTAGGAGTCTTTATTTTATGTAATTTTATTTTATAATGCAATGAACACCAAAAGATTTTTCACCTTTAAACAACAAGGGGGAAAATATACTAATTTGTCAGTTTAGTGTTTCTAAATAAAAGACGACCAAACGAATGTGTTAAACATTTTCCACCTAAGTTGTACAGAAATACTACCAAAGTCTTCAAATTGTTTTGGGAGGATCAAAATTACTAACAGCTGTTTACTAGTTTTTTTTATATTTTATGTCAAATTCTCCAACAGCTATAAAAATATTTTGTATCTCGTTGGACTGACATGCAGAAAGCGAATGACAGCCGGAGCAGTTCCAGAATCTATCCGTGGAGCAAATTAGTAGGAACAACGTTGAAGAGCAGTCAAACAAAGGAGGTATTGTTGATGATTACCAAAATTACCTTATACATCGTAAACTGGGTAAGTAAAAATAGGAAGAAACGTTTATGAAATTATAACAGAACGACAATATTGCTCTGAATGTTCCTAAACGTGAATCAAACGAAAACGCGAAATCGACATTTTCATGTCATCACAATAATTTCCTGCCCAACATTATTGGAAAGTAATATTTAAAATTTATGAAGGCAATAGAATACATACAGCACGTGCGGAGATAGCAATATTTAAACCAAATAAACATATTGCTGACGTGAACGTGTCGTGCTCCATTGCCTTCAGACTAAAGTTGATTTCGCGCCTCGTTGCATTAAATGGCTTACTGGATCCCACATTATACATCCTTCCAACAATGTTTAATATAATTGAAATAAAGACACTTACAAACTGGTGCACGCACTTTCTCACTAACACAGATATAGAAAACGTATGTATGCAGTAAAATATCAACAATGAATTTGTGTATCAAAATATTTTTGTGATTGATTATGGTTCTTTATGGAATGAAAATCTATTACGTATTTTAATTAGAAGATTGTGACATTTGTACATGTTTAAAATGAATTAGGCTCTACACAAAGTGCTATATTAGGGTATAAACTAAAAATGTATAACTTACATATGAATATTAGTTAAGTAATATTGCATTATTTGCTTATAATAACGTAGGGCGTTTATTAACGGGTTACTATTTAGAAAGTTGTAAAAGTTTAAGCCACGCCCCCTTCCCGCATTCTTCATAAATAAGGGGCGTGGCATAAAACTAGGTTAGTTGTAGTTTGATATTCTAGCTCATTCATCACTGAAGATAGCGACAGTGCCGTTGAAACGCGTTTAGTGTAAACGTATTATTTGTGAGAAATTGTGTTCAATCTATATTTATATCTCGAAACATTTCACAAATCAAGCTTAATATTTATTTATAATTTGTTCGCTTATTTTAATTATTTGAAAAAATCAAAGATTATTTGTCCAGAAATGATTCATTTAGCCTCGGTCTATTTTCAATGGAATAAATGTGACGAAATTATGTATACAGGTTTGTAAACACATGTTAGGTTAACAATTTTTACTGTCACACATATATAAGGTAAAGTTATGGGATGGATTTCAACGATTGGGGTGGTAAAGTTAAAGATCGATGTTAAGGTGTTTTCCAGATGCTATGAGGTCCCCTGAGTCTAAAAAATGTGTAGGATTCACAATGTTTGTACCAATTTTAATAATATTTTGTATTTGACCATCTCGGGACTTTATTTTCATATTTTTAACAACTCATAATTTAGAGGTTAAAACACAAAATTGCGATTTTCTCAAAATCAGCAACAAAAATTGTAAAAACATTTTATTCAAATATAGTTTTATACAAACAAAACGACACCTCTCCAAAAATACCGGTTTGCGAATTATCGGTAATATTTTAAAAAAATCTGTTAATAGGCTGTTACAAAATTCGTAATTTCTCAAAATTGGCTCTACTGATTTCGTTCACATTTTGATGAAAGTTAAGATTAATTCCTTCAACGGCTCCAAGATTATATATTTCAAACTGAATAATTATTTTGTAGAAAATTTTACACTCTATAACTTTCAGTTAAAATATTTGTCTTTAAAACTAAAGTTATTAAGCAAAGACGTAAAAATTGACACTTTTTGCAAATTTTCGTTTCTATCAATTTCAGCACGTTTGATTTTGGTGCAATTGTAGTATTCTTTTTCTACGAAAATAAAAAACGGGGTTAATTACAAAATTCGTCCATTTTTCGCTACTTTATTTCCTTTATTGTTTAAAAGTGAAGAACCTTTTGGTCATCATCGCCCTATTAAAAAAAAAGAACATAAAATAAAAACTTCAAGCCTTCGAATACTGTAATAACGCCTGATCCACAAGAGAAAGTGAATTCATTAAAATGGGAAAGATGAAAGAAAGATATCTATGTTTGTTCTGTTGTTTAAAAGCAAAAAACCTCTAGCCAAGATTACATGAAAAAATACGTAGATTCAGCTAAGGTTCCAGATTGCTACGTCAGCACTCAATAAAAGTGGGACCCTGAAGGTACCAAGACTACAAGAAGAATGGTGTAAAACCAGAGGGATAACTTCACTACAGTAGGCTATATTCAATAACTTATTGTACTTACTTATTGCGGGATTCATCGAGGACATTGACCGACTGCGCACTGCTTAAACCTGCAAAAAATATACACATAATAACCTTTTGAAATTACCATGTTAATATATTTTAACTAATAAATCATAAAGTATTGATTACAACTCAAATTAAACTGTTGTGTTGCAAGGATCGACTCATGTTTGCTTGTAATTGTATTGGGGAAATATCCACAGAGGTATTAATAGACGATGCAAATATTTTCCCATAAGTTACACTCATTGACAACCGAAAAACAAACTAAACTGTCGCCAAAAACGTCAGTTCGTTTTTAAATGAAAGTAAAAAGTGAACATCAATCATCATCAAAATTTTTTAAGATAATTATATTTCAAGATTATTTTAAACAATATATATATATATATATATATATATACAGGGTGTCTGTATGTGTTTTTTACAAAGGATTTTATAACTCAAGATTTATTTAAGATAGAAACTTAAAAATGTATATATAGTATATATTTAAACTTGATTAGAACAAGCTTATGATATATGTGAAATCAAGTAGGCTACATATATTTTTATATCATAAGCTTGTTTTAATCAAGTTTAAATTACGGCAGTCTAAGTTCGTTTTGTTTTATAAATTATTCCTTGACGGTAATTTTCAATTATTTGCAAATTTTCAAAGTGATTTTGGACGATAATCTTCAGATTTCACCATCTTCAGAATTGAGATATTATTGAACGCCAGTCGGAATTAAAAATTTGTTTGAAGTTTCCGCAATAGTCAATGATTAATGATCATTTTTATGCTCTTGAAAACAATGAAATCCAAAATTGTCAACACATTTTACGTGTTTTCAAATATTTTCAACAACCTATGTTTTGTCGGTGGAGTTGGTATATGATTTAAATGATAATTGAACACTAACTTCTTTTTTTTTTAATTGGTGCTGCTGGTTCACCAGTTTTAACAAATTTTTAAGAAGAAATAAAAAATCTTAAAAAAAACTAATTACACTTCTAACTTAAATGAACGAATATGTTTGAACCACACCCCTTACTTAGGCCTATTGTTTAGGTTCAGACCCTCCATAGCTCATTGTCTCTTTCTTATCTCCTTAGGTCACTGTTCTGATGAAAATGGCTTTTTCCATTCAATACTAGTGTTCTGTAGTAGTTTCTTATTCATTTTACCTTTCTTTTGTTACATTCCTAGTCTGTTGTTGTCATTTATGAAAATGTTAATAGTTTGTTTTATTTTATAGCTTGATGATGCCTATCGACGAAACATGGGTGGTTTAAATTTAAAATCACTGTCTTAATTTTTTTCCATAACTAAATCACAAAATTTTCCTAAAAATGTTGATTTCACTATCTTGTAGAGGTATACAATCACCAAACAAATACGTGAAAGTGAAAATGTTTTTAGTTTTTCAGGAAATAAATTATAGTTCAGTTGTATAATACAGGGTGTATAAAAACCGTAGGGGAATATGCAGAACCGGTTTCTACGTGTAAATAGAAGTCAAAAATGTGTAGTAACCTTTTGTCGATTTCGGATTAAATTAGCCGTAATCCGCCATTTTGTTTTTTAGAAATATTAATATTTAAAAAAACCCTTCAATGTATATTATACAACTTAGCAAATGTCTTACTACGATCTCCGAAATTTCCTACAATATTACAGTAGGCTATAAATTTCCAAGATGTAAGCAATCAATTAACACAAAATGAATCCCCACAAATAAAATTAGCACTAAATAATTTAACCTAAAAATAATTTAAAATAGCTGTTATAAATTCTCAAGCAAAACAACAAAAAACGTATTTGAGAATTTGAACAGTTTAATTTTCCAAGATGTGAGCAATCAATTAGAACACAACATGAATCCCCACAAATAAAGTAAGCACTATTTTTATATGTTAACTTTAAAATAATTTAAAACCACTGTTATAAATTCTCCAACAAAACAAAATACCGTATTTGAGAATTTAAACAGTTTAATTTTGCGAGAGTAAGATATCAATTACACACAACATGAATCAGCACAAATAAAGTAAGCACTACATAGTTAACCTAAAAAAAATTAAAACAGCTGTTATATATTCTCAAACAAACCAACAAAATAAAACGTATTTGAGAATTTATAACAGCTGTTTCAATTTTTTTTTGTCATGAAAGATATTATGCACCCAAACAGGCATGCTATTTAAATAATAAATTTATTACAAACTAAGTACTACACCAAGGAAAATGAATAATTTTCGGCAAATTTGCAGGTAAGTAACTCTGATGAATTAGACAAATCAATGATTAAAATCTGTCCTATAGTAGTGAAATAATAACCGATTGGCCCAGATATTGCTTAGAGAATTAAATATAAAATCCGAGTCTGTACTAATTGCCCTATTAATTTAGTTTATTGTTTCAAAATGTTGACAATCAAATAACAATAAAATCTGTTAGGTTGAGTTGGTTTAGATTGTGTAAGATTGATTTTTCAGGTAATATTGAAAGAATTAAGAATGTTCCATTTCTATGAATGTAGAACATTCTGTGTTTGCAGTAATCGTTTTCTTGAACACAGAATAATAAAATTGTGTTTTAATATTGGTAACAATTGTTTCAATTGGTAAAGTAGGTAAGTTAATATCACTACAATGTGAACAGCAGTTGTTGACTTTACTAAGGACACGCGTTCAGCTTTTTGTTCAGTATCAAAACTAAACTGTCCCTTGAAAGTAATAAGACATAATGATAGTAAAGATGAGAGTCCAAGTGATTTGAATAGGGAGAAGAAAATATTGTAATTATAGAATAAGACTATACCGTGAGACTAAACGCATTTTCAACAGCTGCTGACAATAAAACAGCTGATATGACCATCACGTTACTTTACAAGTTACGTAATAACCTGTTACATCGACCTCAAACGTACAGACCTTAATTATAAACATAAAGTTTAGTATACCGTATCAAAAATTTATAAATCTGAGTCGAACAGAAAAAGTGTTTTTTGAAATATTACACGTTACAAGCAGACGAGATTCCCCAAAATGGTATAAATGTTATCCTTAAACGTTTTACTAAGGCTGAAATCGTAAAAACAATTAAAAATTTAATTTCAACAGTCATACCAACTATCGAAATAGCGTGTTTTAGCGTTTAGACATTATCAATCTCTGATACTGAAACTGGTACAAAATTTCAGGTATTGTACCGGGATTCATGAAAATCGTCAATAGTGGAAGAAAATAGAGCAAAATAGACTTATGTAGACAGACCAGAATGAGGTTATACCACCCACGAAAAGATAACTTGAGGTCATGAAGGAAATACGAAGAGTGATAAGGGTTAGAAGATATAAACAGGAGAATAAAAGAAGCTCTTAAAAAGGCGAAGAAACATTCATAGTTCTACTACCATAGCAACAGGTATAAATGTAGTTTTAAAATCCACCCTTACTGAAAAAAAGAGAAACAAAGCAATAGGTGGCTATCAAATCCTTGGAGATCTTATATCGCCAGGCTTCGTATCGTTACAATAGAGTATCTATATATGCAATTTAACCAGACTCAGAATACATGTGTAAGAGATGGTATGTTTATCAGGTTTGTGTAGTAACAATTTCCAGACCCATAATTGCATTGTGATAGTTGTTTCGTTTTATGTGGTCCAAATATCGAATCATGGATCAGAGAATATTTCAGAGATATCATTTTATGTAACAATGTATTTTGTTTTAGAGACATTAACGACACACCGAGTCGAAATGTCGCTTCCTTCAACGATACGAAATTTTGTTTAAAAAAAAATACATCGCTTGGTGTGTCAAAGCGGAATTTACTAATGTCAACACAAGAATGCTTGGGTTGTTCTGGAGGATTAGTGGTTATAATCCAAAATATTGTCATTGAGTAATTTAGTGGAGTAGTAAATGTTAACACTGCGAAGATCTTTTCACTGAGTCCAATTGCCGAATCAACCACTAGCGTTAAGTCCAAATTGAAATAACTGATAAACCACAGTTATATTAAAAACAACTAGACATAGACCCTGGATTCTGAGGCCCTCTTTAGTACCATAAACAAAAGAAGAGCAACTTTGGAATCCAGCAAGGAAGAACTAGAATAACAGATAAACGTCATTACATATAATTAGTAGAGTTTTGGGTGACTTGTGGGACTTTTTTAGTTGATGTAGCCTATTTTCAGGATAATCGAGAAATATTCATATTGTAATCTGAGCCGTTAATATTAATTCGAATTCGCGAGCTATTCGTGACCAACGAGTATCGCCAAGTTAATGTCATTACGTTTTGGAATGAATTTATGTGCAATTTGTTTCTGCAGTCCTTCTAGAGCTGACTGATTAATAATTGATGGGTAAACTGTTTAGCTTGATAATTGTTAATTAGGGCACGGTTTCTAGCCCAGGAAATCCTTTCTATATAATATTGAAATAAATTTCGGAAAATATTTAGAATACCATCATCATTTATAGGTACTTTAGAATTTATTTATTTATTTTTTTTTTTATCAAAGAAAAAGAATGACATGAAATCGTTACTTCTTCACAATTTTTGCTAGCTTATCCTGCAGTGTGTAAACTATTTTTGATTCAAAACCATTATGTTCTTCTTCTGCTTTTCAATTCGGCGGTCTATCTCTTGTGTACATCAGCCACAAGTACGTGGTGTGCTTCCAAACAGAAATAAATGGTTTGACGACCCCAGGAAGATTCTTAACATCCGGAAATAACAGAATCTTCCTGACATTGTCTTGATGAACCATCTATCATTTTAACAGGGAGAAAAGGACCTCATTCCTTTCCCTATTAAAACATTCGCATTTGAAGATTAGGAAAGTGTTTCCTCTTGCAAGCGACATATGCTACACTTAAGCTCGTCAATGAATATGATCTTATGCATATGGTTTATCCAGTAACAGTAAAGAACCTTTCCTGACAAACGAAAGAAGGTTAGTTGCTAGATGGGATGCGAAGAAAATGTTTGATCACACTTCAACCTGAGATATCTTACGAACTCATTCTGAACCAAAGTACTGATTGATGACTTGTATACGCAGACCCTTGGAAATACCACAGAACGTTTTAAGTCCAATCAGTTACACTGCTGTGATTTCGTCAGCTTGCTATTCATTCACACTAAACCCAGCATATCCAAGAACCTAGCATATCATTGATAAAGCCCACACCCAACTTTAATATGATTCTGGAACAGTTCCACAATAATTTTCACATGGATTCGTTAAACTGTCTGTGTCGATAGATATATCCATCCTTATATCCACGTATGAAGTTCTCTCGTTCATATTTCATTACGATACAATTGTTGACTGAATGAAACACCTTTAAGTACTTTCTTATCAGATGGGCATAATTTTGATCAGATCTACTTCTTCGGAATCTAACCCCTGTTTCATAATTTGCTTTAGACTCGTCAGTCAACCACTCCGGATACACCACTATGACACATATTATAGGAATACCGTTTGAAAAGAAGCACGAATCGGTTGTCTCTCGCCAATGTAGAACTGTGATGGGAGAGGGAGAGATCGAGTTAGGCCAGACATACCCGGCCGCTGCTTAATTGCGTAGGGCTTAATATTTTCTTTTTAAAACCTACTACAGCGTTAAAAAACTGTGAATGTGTATTGTTTATGCCCCTAACAACTACAATTAGTAAATTTAAATGTTTTACAAAGTAAAAGAGGTAAAAAGCATTAAATTATAGGTTTTAAATTCCACCGCTCCAATGCCCTCCCCGCCATTCGCCCCTACATGCGTGCGCGAGCCACTCTCGAGATGACTGTTCTGCGCAGGTTTCTTTCTGTCGGTAGGCCTATAAGAACCTAACAAAACAATAATAACTGTGAGAACAGGTGAATAACATAATGAGTTACCGATATGTAATCAGTTTTAAAGCTTGTACGTACATCGTTCTGCAGATTTTAACAAATAGTTATAGGTCCGTCACATACTTATTTTCGTGTCCTATCTAATTCCTCAAACAATTTAAATATATTCTCCTAACTTTGTAAAAAATTTTAACTCATGAAGATCTCAGTAAAATTCTATAACTAGCCAATTCTGTTCACCAGTATGAAAATGGAGAACATTCAAAATCCTTAAAAATCATTTTTCAATTCCTTCGATATTTTATAAGGCTAGAAAAACACAACAAAAGAATTTTTTTTCATGAGAGAATAAATAAACATTAAATCCAAAACAGTTGTCTAATCTATTTCTTAAGGGATAAATTTGTCTCTACTTCAGTTTCTATCAAATTTATCAATACTCTCTTAATTTTTGAAAAAAATTCTCAATTTTGTATTCATTCTTCAATAAAATACTGAATGACCCAAAAAATCTGTATCAAAATAGCGCTCGATCGCACGGGATAAAACATGATAGCAATTTAAAAATAGATTCATACGATTGTTTTCTTTTTTTAGAGAATATTGAAAAACAACAATATTTTATTTTCATATCACAATAAACGCCCTTTCAGAGTTGGATGACGCTGAATATTAAAAAATAACATTAACAGTTTTCGACTATAAAAACAATCGCTTTTGACTGTGGACGTGCGTGGATATTCAATGTCATTTGTTGAAATCTTTATCTAAAGGTACACGTACCCCAACTACATTTGACTTTAGTATCAAAGCCGAACTGTCTTGAAGGTTATAACAGGAAGGAGATTATTATAGTAAATGAACGGAGAAATGGACAAACGTGCGTCGAGTAACAATGTCAAGGAAAACAAAATATTTCCAAGTACAGGAAAGTAGTTTTAGAACCTATTTCTACTGTCAGAACAATAAATAAAGTAGCTGATGTCATCTATATAAAATTATGACTTCAACGCTACAGAAACGATAATAGTTTTAGTCTGCTCAAACTACTAGTTATTAAAATACCTTCCCATGCTCCAAACTACAAAACGTAAACGATAGAGATCTGTCTTTTTATTTTATCACATATACAATGTTTAAAGGTAAATGATGAGTAAATACCAATGTCGGAAATAACGGTTTTTGAAGTCCTCTGAGTTAAAATAGTATATTTCATCACTAGGACCAAAAGTGAAGCTTTTCGATATAAGCTCAAGTTTAACGGCCGAGGCGGAGTCGAGAATGAGAAACGGAAAATGATGAACTAATAACTTTTGGTCCAAGTGATGAACTATATTTTTCGTTATACTCCAAACAATATAAGAAAACAATTTCACAAAAACTAATGTTATAACCAATTTTCCTTCAATTTACAATCGAGAGTATCAGTTGTTTTTATAGATGCTTTACAATCGTTAATTAATTCGTATAAACGAAGTAATAGTTGATGACCTCAACCTCAGCTGATGTTTTTAGGTCCTAGTTCTAAAAATAACAACTTTAGCATCTCAATGCATGTATTGAAAACATCGGTTTTTGAAGCAGTATAACGAAAAAAGTTTTTTTTTTTCTCAGAAATATGTCTTTCTTTCTGTCAGTCAGTCAATAGTTTGCCATCTGTCCAGTACTTAACAATCCGAATGAGTGGAAATATTATTATCAAATTTGATAATTAAGCGTTATCCCAAAATTTGAGGGTGTCTGCAATAAAATCAAATTGCGATTTCCTTAAAATGTTATCTAATTAAACCAAATTTTGTTAAACTTAAGTCATATCAAAAACAAACAAAACGTATTGTCGCCGTATTACCAAAAATTCCGGATCAGGATTTATCAGTAAACAAAAAACAAATTATCCGCATAGCTATTAAAAAAATTATTTTCTCAAAACTGACTTTACTCATTTTGTTTAAATTTTTATAAAATGTAAAAACTAACATACATAAATCTCTAAAAACTATGGTTCAAGAAAATTTGTAAAAAATAGATTGAACTTTTTTTAACTGTTGTCATTTACAAGCCCATTTCAATCAAATATCATTTAAATTAGGATGAAGTTATAACACAAACAAAGCCAGCTTAAAAAAAGTGTGGTGAGACTGTTATACCAACTTATCTATCATAAAAATTACATAGAGAAATCTCTGTTCTTGTCCCCCCCCCCTTTCTCACGCATAAGTAGTATGCAGAATTTTTTATGTTTGTAGATAATATTATTATTTTGATAAAGTATTGGTTTTTCCTTAAAAACACCTCTCGGTTATTATCGAATTATAAATTTTTTTTTTTAAAAGAAGATAAAATAAAGATCCTAACCCTCGAATACTCTAATAATGTCAGGGTCTTGGAGGGAACAAGAGATGGTCAAGAAAGACCTGATAAGAAAGATTAAGAAGGAATCTAAACCAGTACTACACGACAAAAAGGTGTAAATCTATCTAGGGCTCTTGGGAACGCTACGTCCATACTTACTAAAGCCCTAAAGTGCTAGTTTTATTAGTATTGGTTTCTGTGGATGTGATAAAGTTAGTACAATATTGTTGCACCCTTGTTTGAGTAAATACTTAACAACCATTTGTCACTCTCAATCTACTTTTATCTCAACCTTGAATAATAAGGTTCCATATTTAATTATAACATGGGACACAAACCCCCATCTAGCTTTAAAATATTTAGTCAATCGAACCACTCGTTCTTGAAATAATCTAAGAAAATATTACAGTACAGAGGAAGGACAGATTTAAAAGAGCTCCTAGAACCTAAAAACTATAGGAAATTCGATATAAAAATTTTAGAACCATCACAACACTTTTATTCCCTGTACTATGTCATTGGAAAGCATAAGTCATACATTTCAGATATCCTGTGAAATGAACAGAATTTAGACCAAACTGTGTAAAAATTGAGAAAGAGAGAGAGAAGGGAGGTGAAAAGTAAGTCAAGCATTATCTCCAAAACCTGTCTTCTAATCGGTTCAAAATGTTGAATTCTGATGAACTTATACAGGTTTTTGGTTAAAATTGTTCTAGGTGTAAGGTGTGGTGTTAAAATGGATATAAACCGACATTATACTCTTGTGTTAAGCAGTAATTGCTATTTTATGAGAAGGAACCCTCCGTACTGGTCTTACAAATACCGAATTGACAACCTAGTTTTAACTTTAAAACATGACCAATATAGGTCGTTACCATTAGTGGCGTTAAACTCAATATGGAAAACAACTGCTTTTGGTTTTTTCCCTTCTTACATAATGTTTGACTTCTAAACAGAGACAGCCTCAATTTTTAAAATAACAGTGAACATTAAAGGCATAAACCCGCGTGAAAAATGTCAAGTAAAAAAGAAAACTAAACAAAAAATACGATTCAGGAATAAATGGGAAAATAAAAATGAACAATATGACCTACGCTGTAGATGTGTTTATGCAACAAGCGAAGCAAGTTTAGGCTCTTACTATAGTTATTTTTTTCATAGAAAGATTTTGTTTATGGTTCATTTTCATGTTTTGATTAAAAACTACGGAAATGACATTTTTTTTAACGATTAGTTTTTGGTCGCTTTTATTTGTATTTGTGATGGGTTTGTAACAACATTTGTGCAATATTTTTGCATAATGTATTTATTTTAAAAAATTGGAAATTAATGCGCAGGCCATATTTGAACTATTTAATTCTAATCTCAGCTTTTTATATAGAACAATTACTATGAACAGGCAATAATTTTTATTTTTACATTCTAACCACTTTTCAAAATTAAATATAATCCAAACAATGCAATAAAAAGTAAAAAAAAAACTGCCCCACAGTTAGGAAAAACAGAAAATCGTGTTTATTATTAAATAAAATTCGTGTTACACCACGCCATACACAAACAGCTCAATGAAACATTTTTTTTTCAACTTTAATGTAATAGCAGATATTTCTTGTTGAAACTCCATATTCAAGGATAAATTTTTTTTTTTCATTTAGAAACTTTCAGCATTCACGTAGTGCCCACGCAGGTGATCAACAAATGTCACATGATTTCAACAAAAAGCTCATGGGTCGACTTGCAATATAAAATCCAAACCAAAACCACATGAAGTTATTAAATTAAAACATCAAGAATTGATTATAGTTGTTGTATAAAGTCGAACAACCTTTCACCACCTTAAAAAAAGAGGAAGAAAATAACATAAAATAGAGGCTCTTAGTCCTCTAATAGCGTCAGGGTCGAAAAATAACAATAGTTGGTTAAGAGAGGTCTGATAGGGAAGATGAAATCGAGACATCTAACTCAAGACTACATGAGAAAAAGGAGTAAATCTAGTTTTGTTCCTCAGGATTGCTACAACCGTACTCACTACAGATGAGGCCCTGAGGGCTTCAACAAATGGATTCCCTACTTATTTCTCACAAATGTGTACTGTAGAGAAAGTTATATCATGGATCAAACAATTGTATTAAATTATTTTTTTAAATATCATTTTTTATATTCTCTATAACCACAAATTTTATCTTTAATCAAACAAGTAGACCGATTGTTATGCAGAGATGTAATAGCAATATTCTTGTGTAAACTGGAAATAACACTTTTCTCCAAATTGACTTTAAGGATGTTCATAATATTTTTTTTAATGAAGCCTATTAGGATGCAAACGAGACACCTTAATTTTCTTTTACTTGCGGTATGGTGCATTGTTTTGGTTAAAAATATTCATTCACACAAATTTTATTAAAATCACCTTAGTTAATATTTAGATATTCCAACTTTTACGTCGACGCACATGGTTAATTTTAATTTTTAAATTGATGTCTTTTTTTGGTTCCCAAGAGGCTGTTTTATACCAAAGTTTGATTTCTTAATGACTAATCTTCATCTCTTAATCAAAAATTAATTAAAATCGTTTTTTACCGATTTTGAGGCATGTGAACTTCCACTGCAGCGCTGTTGGTTCGTTTCCCCATTTTAACCGAAAATGTTCAAAATGGCATTTTGGGTGAAATGAGGACCAATACATGTTGATTAAGTCCTTCGAAGTTCCTTGACAAAATCATTAAAGCCGATTTTAATCTAATAGGAAATAAGATTCATCTGTTTATTAAGGCCACTACTTCCTTAATACTAACATACCAAACAAAGCCTTAGAATATTAACCTGCACAAATTCTAGCAAATATAAATAATGACTGTTATTTTATATTAAGACAGAATTTCAATTCAGAAGAGATACGCATTTTATTTCAAGAAGAAAGGAAATTCCCATAAGGGAGGTTTCAAGAATTCAATAATGCCAAATGTATGAAACTCCAAAGTCACTAAAATGATCTATACCAAAATTGATAGAATTACCATAGTGCAAATAGTATTAGTGAACAAAAAATACTGTTTAATTAATATAATTATATGTGTGTTACCAGTGTTTTAAGTATTATTAGTGTTTTTATACGAGTGTTACAAAACTTACAGAAACAACGTATTAGGTACCAACTCAAACATTCGATATCTCATTTATACAGGGTTATTCAAAAATAAAATAGACACTTTTCTGCATCAACAAAATTGAAACTACATATTTTATACCGGTCATGTTAGCGTTACTGGGCAGCTAAATAAACTAAAGTTTTATTTTAACAGCTGATTGTTGGAACATTGCTGCTAGACATCTTTTGATTTTGTTAATTTAAAAATGGGTAATAGTAGCGTTGAGAAGGCTTTTTGTGTGCTTGAACTAGATCAATCAGTTACTTTTGTGCAACGTCTTTCTGTGAGGTTACGTTAAAGATCAAATTTGTATTCCCCTATAACCATTGAGCCTCTTGGAATTAAGGCAGCGCATAACAAGAGCTATAGAGTGTTGACATCGATACCTTTATCAATGCTACTTCAATGTAATGCTACTATTAATTTTTTCTGTTGATTAAAACCATTTTACTTTGTTAATTAAAAAGTGTCTATTTCATTTTGAATAAACCTGTAGTTTTTTAGAAAAAATGCGCACACTAGTTTTCGCTATCTTGCCCCAATTCAAAATATCTACCACATGTTCTAAAATAACCGATCGTAATTCAATTTTTACTCTAGAAAAATACGAGATAAACAAAAATTAGTAACTTATAATTTAAAATTTCAGTGGTAAAATTTCTAATTACAGAGTGTTTAAAAATGTGTTAAATACGTTTCAGACGTTCCTTTTACTTGTAATGAATCATTTTGGTTTTAAAGTTACTAGATTTATCATATTATTGATAAAGTTTATTCGTACATTTGCTATAATGTGTTTATATAAAAACTAATACACAACACTTCGAGCTACAAAGCTACACGATTTCATGTTCTACGTTTGTCACTTGATAAAGGGAGTTGATTGATTACATCTTTTGGGGAAAGACGTGCATTAGTTTTTATATACATAAATGATGTGTCAAATGTGCGAATAAATTATTTAACATCTAACAAAATAATTCAATGTTAGAGGTCCAAAGATACATCATAAATAAATTTCCTTCTTATAAATAATGTAAACTGTGTTGTCATCCATTTCCAAGAAACCCTATCAAGAGTAAAACATTCAACTAACTTGATAATTTAAAAGGGGAATACTAAAATATATCATTATTGGCACACCTTTATTGCTTGAAATACTGAACAGTAATTTCCCTGATTAAAATTCATCAAAATAAAGTAAAGAAATTGTTGCATATTTTTTTCCTTTATTAATTTTGCACGGTAAAAAAAACTGAAGTAAGTTTTACCTTTTTGAGGATTTCATATTGTACACAAACGAAATATTTAACCTCTATATGCACGTTTTTTTCTCTACTAAACAAGAGACGTAAAATGATGTATCATTTACTGGCCATTTACATTTGTTTCTCCCCAAAATGTTCCTATCTCTCCAAGATTAATAAATATTGAACAGTATGTTTAACGAATTTTTATTAAATTTCATACAACGTTTATATCTATTACTAATATGTTAATTATTATGTAAATAAGACTAAAATGTATTTCCTTCCTTAGGGGCGCACTGACGCACACAAGGGAACCTAGCTGCATCTACACTTTTGTCAAGTAGTCTTGGGTTAGATCCCTCTCTATCATCTTTACTATCTGATCCTCCTTGACCAACTATTGTTCAACCCTGACGATATTAGAGTATTCAAGGGTTAGACGTCTTTTCACACTCGTTCCTTCTTTCTGTGTTTGTTTCTTCGAAAGGCGACGATGGCCGAAAGGTTTTTCACTTTTAAACAAAAAGAATATCCTTTTTTTCTTATGTAATAAAGTCTTTCGGACTTCCTGTAAATGATCAATACTTTGTGTTATAACGTTAATAGACCATCTGATTCATTACTCCAACTGCTTTTAGTTTGATTTGATATTTAAAAATATTAATTCTGAATCCAATTGAATTATTCGTAGAAATTGCTAGGATTAAGATTTATCATTCCTTTTTAAAAAATAAGGAACGTTTTGTGTTCGTGTATAAATTTCGATGTTACTTTTCCATTGGTTATTTTTATTTATTTATTTTATTCTGTTGTTGTTGACAAAAAAATTGTATAACAAGAGTCATATTACAAAATACATATAATATAAAAGTTATTCTTAAAAAAAAAAAAAAAAAACTTTATAAATTACAACTATACAACTATAATTAAATGACAAGTATACAAGTAACTATACATCAATACAAATAAGACACAGTATAATAAATGCTTGTCCTTGTCCAAAACAATCAGCCGTTCCAAGTATCACTATCAATAACATATCTTCGTCTTAATTTTTAAAAAAATAAAAAACATTATAAACTTAAATACAACAAATATATGAGATTAACATTTATTCACCCATTTAATCCCTGGACAAGGAACATCACCAAGCCGAACAATCGCCCCATGAAGCACTCAGGTCCACCCCTGAATCCAAACTATAAAAGCCATTAAACAAATAAATAAATATAACTTGGTCTACCAGCTGTGGCTGAGGAACTCCTCCATCGAATAAAAAGAGTTGTCAAAAACTTCTCTTAAAGGCTTTCTGGTCTTGAACAATTTAAAAATTTTAGAGAGTTTGTTCAAGCAGCAGGTAAAGAAGGCAGTTCTTAGAACTTTTTAAGTCTGCTTAAGCCGTAAGTTTCTTTCCTACCTGGTAATAATGTGGTCATGTATATTTCCCTTTACTTGTGGAGTACACTGGAGTTATAAGTAACAAATTGTTTGTAAGATATACATACAGGGTAGTGTGAATATCCCCAACTCCTTGAAAGTGCCTTTGCAGGATTCCAGTTTTTGTAGATCTCCTACAAGCCTCACAGCTTTTTTTGCATTAGAAATATTCTTTGCACTTTTTGAGTAAACTCATAGTAAGACTCCATAGTTAAGATGTGGGTACAATTAGCACTTAGCAGGCTTTTTTATAGATTTCTTAACACAAAACTCCCTGAACGCAGCTTCTAACAAATGCTGTAAATAACTTATGTTTTTTCCAACTTAATTCACTGTCAACAACCAGACCCAGCAACTTTGCCGACTCGACCTCCTCTAACTCAGTCTCGTTCAACATAAGAGATGGTCCAGTAATGTTTTTTTTAAAGTCTGAAATACATTATACTGGTTTTCTTAGAACTAATTTTTAATTGACTTATTTTTTAGAACATAAAAATATATGTATGAGGATCTGAGTACGAATTAAAAAGGGGATTTTAAATTGCAATTGCAAAATTTAAGGGTAACCTTAACAATTTGTAAGTAAAAAAAACTAAAAAGATTTTCTATTGTTGATAAAAGCACGCAATTTGAGTATAATACACTTTGCATGTAAATTAATGTTTGCTCATGTATAATATATAATATGTAAATTTATAGGAATGAAATAACTTGTACAAATGTCATGTTTACCGACCTTTGCATGAGGGGAAAACAAAAAACAAACGTTATCTGCACGTCACGTAGATGGAAGCTACTACAAATATGAATATCAAATGTAAAAGTTCAAGGTAACAGTTTTATACAGAGTTTAAATAAATCAAAATATTTGACCTTCAACTGATACGTAGACGAGAAATTTATTTTGTTGATTTTGTATAGCCGCTTGTTTCCTGATCTCGAATTATATCATAAAACAAGTGTTACTAGAGATCGTAAGAAATAAATAAGAAGAAAATACAAAAACTTTTCAAACTGTTGTCAATTTCAAAATTAGTAATGATTTTCAATCACACTAAAAAAAGTTAATCAAACAGCTTGGTAAATAATCTGGCTAATATAACTGATTTGCTTTATATTTATTTTTGAGGATTTGATTTGACTTACTGTACATATCTTAATTGATATCGTTAAAACCACGTTGGGGCATTTTTGGATGTATACTTTGGGGCTACATAAAATGTAATGTTGACTGACTTTGTGGAAACAGGTGTATACAAAATTGAAATTTGAACATCAGTCGCCACGTTTTCTAACAGATTTTTCTGGTCAACAAATTTGTTAAAATTCGTACAGTGAGTCTACAAGTCAAAATTTAGAGAAATTACAACCTAAAACATATATATACGTAATTGTATATATAATATAAATTAAATATATTACATGTACATTGATTAAAAAACTGTAGATAATTTTACTCAAATGAACACTTCATACTCTCAAGTATTGGTGCTTCAATGATAACGTTAGCAATAAATACAAATTCAATGCTAAAAAAATCCAAAATAAGAGCGAATAAGCATTTAGAAGTGTATCTTTATTTTTATTTTTAACATTAATTTTACAACTTTAATATTCAAATATTCGCATGGTTTATAAATATCATAATTAATTTTGCACAAAAAAAAAAAAAGCTTAAAAATAACATTAATTAAAAATTGTAACTTAAAACAAAATTTTGTGAAAATAAAAACATATATAAACTTAAATGAAAAAAAAGTACCGGTACCCTAATGTTAACTATAAATATGAAATTGTACAAGAAATTACGTACTAATAAAGGTAGATGCTGTTTCTCCCCTATACCATCATTTAAGAAAGAAAGAAAGATGTATTTTATGTCAGCAACCAAAACAACCCTAAAAATAAATCAAATAAACATTTTCAAGTGGATAGAGATGGACACCCCGATTGTAAGCTAACTTTATTCATAAGAATTAAGTTATAAAAGTCATACTAAAACACATAGACACTAGGTAAGATACATTATACTATACATACAAAAAACCAAAGGTTCATAAATACTATTTTTTTAGATTACGTCCCGAAATGAATCATTGCATCCATAATTCAAGAAACCATTCAATTATGAACTTATATCTTTTCATTATCAATTTCAGATCAAACTGTATTGTTTGAAGCGTTTAAGAAAATATATTGTTTTATTTTAACTGGTAGCACAATATACAGTCTCTGGACTATACAAGAATTGAACTGTTAACATTTCGCTAACATGAAGAACAAACTTCAATCATACTCTCTATTAATAAATATACGATAGTAATTACCTTGTTAATACGAATCTCATTTGACCGTCTTACATAAAATAAATACATAAATAATTCGAGCAATTTAACACACTAACATATGGAAAAGAGAATTTTTAATTGTGAATATAGTACAAAGAATTGTTTTCCTAAATATAAAAAATGAGGTTCTTTTATTGATTATGAATGCAAACATATTTACACGAACCCCCCCCCCCCCCACCCACGTCTTGCCTCGCCTACAATACTGTATCCTAATAAGACAAATCAAGTAGAATCTAGTAAAGTATTGTAAATTTATTTTAAATACAATACACAAGACATGTTTCTTCCAAGTTTGTGTATTATCAACTACGAGACCTAAATGTTTAAAATGATTCACCTTTTTTTTATCACCAAGTAATTTCGATTATTTAGCCTGAAACATACATCGAACATTTCCCACAAACGAAACATCAGTTAAATTCCCGAATTACAAATAATTCCTTTCCCAACTTAATATTAGTAAAGCTAATGTCATATTACATATATCTTTGTTTTAATATCACTTCCAAAGAGGGTCGGTTATAACATTAAATCAACGACGCCTCAAATGCTGTTAATTTGTGACGAAAATTTGCGTGGTAAAGGTCATCTCCGAGTCCGAGTCCGAGTCCGAGTCTTATGAAGAATAAGATAGTATCTAAATAAGATCCGTGCGGAACTCTATTCTCAACATTTACTTCTATAATAAATTCATTACCTATTTTTAATATTGCATTAAGTTAGTATTAGAGAAACTCCTGGTGCTAGCGACCTAGTTGACCTTATTTTTATTAAGGAATATTCGAATGATTAACTGTCTCTAAGTTTTGGTAATAATGTCTAAAATAATATTTTGTTATCATAGTAACTAAATCTTCCAAAGTACAAAAAGACATCATTTCGCACGTCCAATTCCGTATGAGCGTAAATAATGCTCTACGATAAAAAGCTTTCCCTGCAGTAGTTACCACCATGTTAGCAAAAACTAACCTCAAATAAGAAAGATATAATAATCAGGAAGGCGTTGCAACAATTAAAAGTTGACAGCTGATCGAGAAGCCGGCTACAGTTGATTGAGGTTCAGTACTGTTTATTTTGGCGCGTACCGTATAATCATATTAATAAAACGCTAAGTCTGTCCGTTTGATTTTTCAACTCGAAAACTGTATAGGCTAGAAACTTTAAATTTTGCACAATCATAGACCTTAGTGAGAAACTGGTAAAACCGAAGTTTCAAGTATATAAGTCAAATAGTTCCTGAGATATAGGTTCCTGAAGTTTCAGAAATCTCCATATTGAAACTATTTCGATATATTAAAAGTAAACAAATAATTGTAAATAAAAAACAAATGTATCATTGTTTGAAATGTTTGAAATTAAATGCATTTAAGTGTGTTTAAACTCAGCCATTTTAAAATGATTATTTTATCATTACACTGTAAATGTTAGCAAGTTTTACTTAATTTTACGTTATATTTCTTTTTTGTTTTGTGAAAGATCTTATTTTATGTGCAAGATCTTATTTTACGGGGTTGTATTGAGATTGTATACATATTGTTTGATGCCTTTACACCCCAGTCTTACAATAGGTTATGCCCCGTCAAAAACTTACTGCTCGAGAAAGAGCAGAAGTTGATGATCGCAACAGATTGAATATACGTGAACGCATGAGGCAACTGCGTCAAAGACTCATTGTAATCGATCACGTGAAATGACAGATGATCAAATTTGAACATTTTTATAAATCAATTCCGTCTTAAGATTAATGAACTTTTTTTAAATTTTTTACCCGTGGTAACACTGGTACGCGGGTCGCTTGTATGAATATAACATCAAAGAGTGATCCTACGTTAAAAAGTTAAAAAAATCTAATTTACAGCAAAATTTACTATTTATTAAATTGTTCAGAAAAATAATCGGGGAGGGGGGAGTAAATTGTGCAATAAATTATTATCTAAAACACCATTAATATAACAAAGTTTAACATTTATAATAAGTTAATTTATTGAACAGTATATTATAACTTGTTAAATTAAATTGAGGTTATGTTTATCATGTTGCTAAAAAATAAATGTGCAGAATTTCGGCTAAGTATCAGCTAAAAAAAAAAACATAAAACGTGACCGAGACATTTGCGAAACACTTGTTATTGAATCAGTTCAACTTCCGTGCACAAGACCTGCGTGTTAGTAGTTATGAAACTACACCAAGACTGATAAACATAGTTTGAAATGCTACAATCTCGTGATAACATCATCGCTGGAGATTAAAACATCTGCCCGCGCATCCAGAGCAGAAAGATAATGGATATTGTACACGAAATATTGTTTTTAAAAATATATTTCTTATATAATCTATGCACAAATTATTTCGAAATTAGATTTGTAAAGATACAAACATTTGTTGAGATATAAAAATACCTATAGAAGTAAAGGATACAAAAACATTGCACTAACTTTCATACCTACACATCCATAAAACTAAATACTAACTAAAAATAATATTCGCTTTGAACTTTGCAACAATATCTTTAATATGAAATAGCCTACGTAAGAAAGAAGAATAACATTTAATTTTCTTTATTAAATTTCATCCCCGTTTCCTTTCATGTTATTATTTTTTAATATGAAATACGTTGATTTTATCATTTTTTTTTGTCAACATGCTGGATTAGGTTATTTAATCTTCACATTTCGGCAAACTTTGAACGAAATCAGTGAAGCCAACGTTGAAATATTACGTCTTTAAAACATAGCGAAGTTTTGATTGTTTACTAATAAATCCCATGATTTATAGAAAGGTAGCGATACGTTTCATTTTTATTTAATCGCTTTATTTCACCCAAAATTTATTGAAATCGTTTTGACGTATTTGATAATTTTTTGTTTTGATTACATGTTAGATATTCTCAAATGTTAGAGCCCCCGGCTGGGCTAGTGGTTAGCGCTTTGGCTTCATGAGTAAGAGGTTTAGTGTTAGATCCCCGTGGGGACTCAACTTTACACAGTTGACCCAGGTTAGGTTAGGTTATATTAGGTTAGGTTAGGTTAGATTAAGTTAGGTTAGGTTCGTAGGAAAATTGGGCACTACAATTATTACTGAACAGTGGTTAAGAAGGCTATAACATCGGCGAAGGGAATTTTAATGTGCTAACAACAATTATCCAACCTGAAAACCCATCTAGCAGGCCTGAGCTGTACAAGGCTGTTACGCCTTGCCGTTTAGTTTATCCCCAAATGTTGACTTAAAACAAGGAAGCATAATAGATAACATAAGTTCACATAAAAATTCTGTAACTCAGTTTAGGATGTGGTAGACTGCATGGACGACAGAAAAACATCAATACCCAATAAACCTCTTCTTACTTACAAAGTAAAGTGTATGTTTGCTAATCGTCAAAAATTTCAAAATTCATATTCTTGATTAATCTTCTCATTTCATGAAATCAGGAAACCGAAAAAAAAAAATTGACATGCCGTCGACCGTCGTTGTTGTCGTATCTAAGTAAGCACGATACTTTATAAAAATGGTTAAGATTGAAACAAGAAATTTGGTACTGGGGATTACAATGTGCTCATATAGAACCTTATTGAAATTCAGAAACTCTTATTTAAAATTTCAAAATGGCGACCATATTAAACATATTGTTTGTTCATATCTGTTGTGGTATTCAACTTGTACCACGCTAAATTATTTCAATGCATGAATGGTATTACGATCCTACCCTTCTACGATGACAAAATTTAATTTAGAAACCATCACCCCCCCCCCCCAGAAAATGTTGCAAGGTTCTGCAAGGCTGAGTCAAATGTACAGCTTCGAGTCCCCGTAACGCTCATTTTAAACAAACTTACTCTACTGGATAAAATCCGACTATCTACCAATTCAATTTAAAATTTCCTACAAAACCCAAAAATTCAACTTTTGGGGATTACTTTTAAGGGAACTGTTTGTATTATTGTATAATGTGGTATGTGTAAGTACCAAGATGGCACCATCAACTAATTTTAATTAAGGAACAGCAAAACATATATATCCAGGAATAATTCAACATCGATTTTGTTGACTATTCATAAAACGTTTTGTATATATGAGAAAAGTAAAGAGTATGAAATGTAATCACACAAAGCTCATCAGATTACAAATAAATTCTCTTTTTCTTCTACTCTGACATTTATTGTTCTCGTTAATATTTCCCTTTTTAAATACGTTTTTAAGAAATCCTTTTAATTTTAACGATCCCACAAGAAAGAAATATCAAGTTGCAGAAATACAAAGGGAAGGAAGCTTTGGCGAATAAACTGAAGCGGAATTTATCTTTTATTCCTGGGAATTTGAGTTTTATTTCTTTTCTTGTAATGTGAAACATTTTGTAAATGATGGATTATGTGTGAGAAAAATGTATGGCAATACAGATTACATTACATATTGTGGTTGTGCGTGCAACTACGCTCACATAAATATATATATATATATATATATATATATATATATATATATATATATATATATATAAATTACACATTTACATAAATTGAAATATTTATATATACACGGTGTAACGAAAAAGGTGGACTGGCTATTCATTTTCGGATTATACACATCAAAACCAATACAAAATGAGAAATAACACATAGTCGAATTTCTCTTCATTTTCCGTCAGTCCGCCATTTTATTTTTTTTAAAAACATTATAACTGGAGAAATAATAAAGATATTGAGTTCAAAATTAGTACAAGTGTTTTGAATATTACGTTTTACAAGTGTACCAAACGCCAAGGCTTTATTTTAATAATTTTCAAAATAGCTGTAATTTAAAGCTTTAACGAAAGATATCTCAAAAACTTTCCACTTTACAAAAAACTTACATGGGAAAAAATATTTTTCTTTCCTAACGACAAACAATCCCCCACCCCCTTTTATGTAGATCAAAAGATAACCAAGTTATCGACAAAAACTAACAATTCCAATTTCTAGGCGATTGTCTACAACAATATAAAATTATAGGAAAGCAATAAAATATAAATTAAATCTTGTAACAATTAGTTTGCTGAATTAGTAGTACATTTCTTTATTTTATAATTGTTATGTGCAGTTTAAGTAGCTGTGCCTCAGACCCAATTGTGATTTGTGTTACAATGTGCGTTAGTTGTAATATTACGATATTATTAATGCTAAAATAAAAAGTAAACTTGTCAATTAATTGATTTGTTTATTAAATAATAATAGTATATTTGTTTTGGTTTCCAAGGATACAAATGAACATAATTCATTAATGTGTTGGTGTTAGACTGGTTTTTATTGTTGTCGACAATTGCCAAGAAATTGTATTTTTCAGTTTTTTGTTGATAACTTGATTATCCTTTGACCTACAGAAAATTTAAAAGAAAAATTGTTTCTCGTTAGGAAAGTAAATGTATTGTCTTTTGTGTAAGTTTTTTGTAAAGTTAACGGTTAATGAGATATCTTTCGTTAAAGATTTTAAATAGCCACCATTTTGAAAATTATTAAAATAAAGTCTTGGTGTTGGTAAACTTATTAAACGTCACATACAAAATATTTATATTAGATTTCAACTCAATATCTTTACTATTTCTCCAGTTATAATGTTTTTTGTTTTTTTTTTTGAAAAAGCAAAACGGAAAATAAACGGAAAATGAAGAGGAATTCGACTATATGTTATTTGACATTTTTTATTGGTTTTGATGTGTATAATCCGAAAATGAATATATCCAGTCCACTTTTTTCGTTACACCCTGTATAAACATACAAAGACTTTTTTAAAATATTTTCAATTCTTTTGAAAAAGTTGTAATAAATCGAAATATAAAGAGTTTTCTTTTTTCATTCCATTTTTTCTTATACAAACGAGTTAAAACCCTTAGGTTTTTAGATATTATAAAGAAAGATAAAAAATTACTTATACATATATTTAATTTTGTATACTGTGTGTCATAAATCGGTTAATAAAAAATGCTGAAATAACTTAGAAATTAAATTTATAAAAATGTTTTATTACGTTTAAAATGTCTCCTCTCCTCCGAGAAATATACATTCTTGGAGTATGGCTGAAACTGTCCACTATTAATATCTATATATTTTAAACAACTGCGTTATATATCTTTCCACACAGTAAGGTGTTATTGGCTAAATTATTTTAAAACTGTATCCCATTCCAGTACTCCACCTCTCTGGTTCACTTTGAGTTTTATTATAATTTCTCTCGTAGTTACAATTCTAAACAGACATACCTGTATGTGTGTACATACCTTAAGTTGTGTGTTCTCTCTATCTCTTCGAAAATAATTAACGAGTATATCCAAACTTAGGGAAAATTCTTTCTCCTAAATATCTTGATATCAACGAACCAAATTTCAAAATGAAAACCATTCGAAATCATTGTAACAAAATTCACCGTCCAAAAGAACGACCAAAACACAAATTATATTCTGAAATATAATCATACGATATTAACTTTTGAAATAATTAAATAAACAATAAGTTTCTTCAGTTATCCAACGAATTTCTTATGGGATTTGCTTGTTTGCACTCTTAACGAAAACTTACTGCGTTTTTGTAATAAAAAAACTTCCGATTCTAATTTTTGACGAAAACAAAACATAATAATAAAATACAGGGTTACGTATATTGTTCGTTAGTCTGTTTCTCAGATATTGCAACGATTATCGCTTCAAAAAATTTCAAAATCATCAAAATGTTACTTAAATACTTACAACCCATTTTGCGAAATGAAATATTTTACAACATACTTTTATTTAATAATTTTTTTAAATCATTTTATTTCTTCTTTCCTACCGATAACTAATGAATGGGTAATTTTTGCGAGATTACGAACAATACATATTATTTAGCGTCTTATAGGCTACACCCGGTTGTTATTAAAATCGTTTAGAGCCGATTTTGAGCAATGCAATTTTTGTGTTCACTCGTTTTAACAGATACTTCCAATTATTGTTAAGTGTTATGTTATATTATTGAAATGAAATTATTATTTGAGGTCTCTTAATATATTTCATTTATTTTTCTTTGTAGGAGACAAAGAATTGCAAACGACAAGTCATATTTCATACATACAAGACGCTATAAATTATACATATATAAACACATTTAACATCTTCACAGTAATAAGTTATAAATCAGTACATTCAAAACAATGAACAACTTTGTACCAAGATAGAGGCAGTATAACAAACAATATATTATAATATAAACAAATAAATACCTGTACACTATAACACTCAAGTTTATACATTTCTGTCTACCGCCGTTGATATAATATATTACATTGCAAGCGTCAACAAAAGCCACATGTCTGTCCCTATCGAGAATTTTGTCATCTACCTGCCAATTATAGCTGAGCAACTCCCCTACCGAATAAAAGGATTCAGAAAGTAGTAACTCCCTCATACTGTTTTTAAAGGCTTTTTTGTCCTGAATTTGTTTTAATTTTTGGGGAGTATCTTTATAAAGATAACACCAGCCTGATTTGAGAATTTATTATGCTTTTCAAGTATGTGTGGGCCACTTTTGGAGGTCTTTTTATCCTAGTGTTATAGTTATGTACTCGTCTTATGCCATTGGGCATATATTTATATTTGTAGTACATTACTACCTCAAAATGTACATACATGGTAAAGTTAATGTAGAAAGGTCTTTTAAAGCCAATTTATAAATATTTATAACTATTTATTTAGACTTGGGGAATCTTAAAGATTGCATTTCCAAAATTCTCAACCATACTTTCACTCTAAAGTAACACTTATATAAATAATAGTAATACAAGTAACACTTATATAAGTAATAATGATACAAGTAACACTGATATAAGTAACAGTCATACTAGTAACATTGATATAAGTAACAGTGATACAAGTAATTCTGATATAAGTAACAGTGATACAAGTAACACTTATATAAGTAAGTCATACTAGTAACACTGATATAAGTAACAGTGATACAAGTAACACTGATATAAGTAATAATGATACAAGTAACATTGATATAAGTAACAACGATAAAGTAACAATTATATAGGTAATAATGATACAAGTAACACTGATATAAGTAATAGTAATACAAGTAACACTGATATAAGTAACAGTCATACTAGTAACACTGATATAAGTAACAGTCATACTAGTAACACTGATATAAGTAACAGTGATACAAGTAACACTGATATAAGTAATATAATACAAGTAACACTTATATAAATAATAGTAATACAAGTAACACTTATATAAGTAATAATGATACAAGTAACACTGATATAAGTAACAGTCATACTAGTAACATTGATATAAGTAACAGTGATACAAGTAACTCTGATATAAGTAACAGTGATACAAGTAACACTTATATAAGTAAGTCATACTAGTAACACTGATATAAGTAACAGTGATACAAGTAACACTGATATAAGTAATAATGATACAAGTAACATTGATATAAGTAACAACGATAAAGTAACAATTATATAGGTAATAATGATACAAGTAACACTGATATAAGTAATAGTAATACAAGTAACACTGATATAAGTAACAGTCATACTAGTAACACTGATATAAGTAACAGTCATACTAGTAACACTGATATAAGTAACAGTGATACAAGTAACACTGATATAAGTAATATAATACAAGTAACACTGATATAAGTAACAGTGATACAAGTAACACTTATATAAGTAATAATGATACAAGTAACACTGATATAAGTAATAGTGATACAAGTAACACTTATATAAGTAATAGTGATACAAGTAACACTGATATAAGTAATAGTGATACAAGTATCATTGATATAAGTAATAGTGATACAAGTAACACTGATATAAGTAATAGTGATACAAGTATCATTGATATAAGTAATAGTGATACAAGTAACACTGATATAAGTCATAGTGATACAAGTAACACTGATATAAGTAATAGTGATACAATTAACACTTATATAAGTAATAGTGATACAAGTAATAATGATATAAGTAACAGTGATACAAGTAACACTTATATAAGTATTAATGATACAAGTAACACTGATATAAGTAATAGTGATACAAGTAACACACATACACAGTTTTTATTTAGACCCACTCTCCATGAAACAACCCCCATTTCACCCTCTAGATCATTATTTCACGCATCATCAAGTTTAATCCTTCCATCGGGTATGTTTGGATAGGTCTCCACTCTACATTTACATATTTAGCACTTGTGCTCCCAGACACCTTTCTTCCACTGTATTTAATATTCAAGAGTCAAAAGCTATAAAATGGCGGAGCACTCAGTTCAGAATGTATACACTAGCTTAACATTTGTGTAAAGAAAGTTGAGAATTACTGGAATTTGACAATTGTTTTACTTAACCAGTATATGAGATATACTGTAATTTGGTAATTGTTAAATATTTCACCCTCAAAAATAGCATCCGAAGATAACGATAGAAACATAAATATTTATAAATTGGTGCTCTCGTATTGAAATTCAGAAAAATCGAATTATAAATTTGTTCTCAAGATCATTAACATTTATACTAATGGTAAGGTTTAGAGACTTGTGTGTCAAGTTTGATATTGACATTGGTTTAACAAATCCTAAATAAAATCAAAATATTGAAGAAAACCAAATATTATTAATTGATTTTGATGAAATAAATTACAAACTATTTTCTTAAAGTATTCAGTTAGAAAATCACATGCTGTTAAGTTACTATTATAATAACTTACTAAGAACACAACTTTAATAATCGAAAACAAAACTATTGCTATTTATTTTTAGAATAGACCAATAAAACCCAGCTATAAAAAGGCGAATAAATTAATTTTACCTTGGCTCGTTATTTTTTGGTAAAATCAAGTCACGACAGAAAGACATTCATATTTGACGACAGTAATTCTTAACGAGTAGCCATAGCGTGCAAGATGGATTAGATCGGGGTAGCCATCTTGTTTTATGGCTTATAAATCCGCATGCAATGTGCACATAAATTTTAGAGTTGTGTTCACAGTAATTCGCGAAACAAAAATTTACAATTTCAAGAAAATTGATAGGCCGTTATCAAATGTTATGGGTAAAGATAAACAAATAAAAACTAATTTCTTATAATTAAACAATAATGGCCAATTTACGTTTTATATAATTGTATACTTTAAAAGTAGTAAATTTTATATTGAACTATATAACCGTTCTCTTCTCACTTTCACGACAACATAAAATATACATTATTTAATAATGATGCCACAAAGCAGTCGTAGCTTTGTTGTTCACCTATCATTCAAGGCATTAATATAATTTAGAACCTGTAACTATTGTCTTTGTAAAAATTGAAAAAGTATATTAATTTAGTTTGTAGCAGTGTATTTTGAGTATTTTTTCTGCATTGTTTCATAGCTGGTATTGAGCTTCACTTGTGAGATAATATTAGATAGAAAAAACTCGAACACAAGAGCACACAAAACTTACGTTTACTTACTGTTATAGTTTATATAGTTTAGTTATTGTAGCTCATAAATCACTGAGGATGGCGACTTTGTCGTTGAAACGCATTTGATTAAGTAATCGTAATTTTTGTGAGATCTTGTGTTCGAGTTTTTTCTATAGAACCCATAGTTGGTATGTTAATTTTGATTTTTTGTTTTGTTTTCTTGTGAAAGAATAAATAATATTCATTAATTCACTTATTTCAATTTATAATAAACAACAACAAAAAACACAAAATAACTTCACAATTCATGCAAAAAAATGGTTTAGCGTAGAATAAAAATGTGAGAGAAAACATAGGTTTCCAATTTTTAAAATTGAGTTAACGTTGAAAAAAATAATTTCCTTTCTTTTAACAGCTATATTAAAAATAGATGAGATATTTACTACATATTTGGTACTTATGTTGGTATAATAAGATAGATTCTATAATATATTTTTCTCACACATAATCCATCATTTACAAAACTGTTCACATTCCAAGAAAAGAAATAATTCAAATTCCCATAAATAAAAGATAAATTCCGCTTCAGTTTATTCGCCAAAGCTTCCTTCCCTTTGTATTTCTGCAACTTGATATTTCTTTCTTGTGGGATCGTTGAAATTAAAATGATTTCTTAAAGACGTATTTAAAGGGAAATATTAACGAGAACAATAAATGTCAGACTAGAAGAAAAAGAGAATTTATTTGTAATCTGATGAGCTTTGTGTGATTTCATTTCATACTCTTCACTTTTCTCATATATACAAAACGTTTTATGAATAGTCAACAAAATCGATGTTGTTTTTTTCACGGAAGTATATGTTTTATTGTTCCCATAGTTAAAACACGGATTCTTTTGTGTCTTTCTGTCGTCGGTGCAGTGCCCTACATCATAAACGGAATTTCTGTTTTCTATCAGGTTTGTATGAGAGCTTATTTTCACTTTATCTTGAGGTGTTTCCAATATCTTAATACTAAACATTTGGCGACAGCTTGACATGAAATCAAAATAGAAAATAGGAGAGTTTTCTATCAAATTTGACTCACATAAATCACT
Organism: Aphrophora alni; assembly: GCA_963513935.1. NCBI lineage: Eukaryota > Metazoa > Arthropoda > Insecta > Hemiptera > Aphrophoridae > Aphrophora > Aphrophora alni. The sequence continues at coordinate 24,924,030 of OY740772.1, read as the reverse complement.
GGAAAAAAATACAATTGTTTTCATTGGGAAAATGTATTTTAGAATCGGTACAAAACATTTTGATAAAATTGTGAATTGCTGAGGATCATAAAAGAAGAATAAATTACGGTTTGTGGTTAACTTTAAAAAACACAAAATAAACCCGACATTTGAAAGGCGAAACCTCTCGATTTTGTATTTTAAATATATATATATATATATATATATATATATATATATATATATATATATATATATATATTAGTAACTTATTGAAAATAATTAGTTATTATTATTATTATTAATTTATCAATGTTATTGATTTACTTTTTGGGGTTGTTAAAAATTACAAAGAAATTACATTTTGTGATTAGGTAGTTAACTTTTGACCTACAGAAAAAATAAAAAAACAAAAACTTTTTTTCTTCGTTGAGGTAGGAAAATATTTTGCCGTTATAAATGTTTTGTAAAGTTAACGGTGTTCAAGCTATGTGACGTTAAAAATGTTTATCGTCAGCCATTTTGAAAATATTTGAAATAAGTCTTTGTTTTTGTACGTTACAAATAATTATACAAAATCTGAACTCAATATCTTATTTAATTTCAAAATTATATATTTTTTTTTTATTTATAAAAACAAAATGTTGGATAACCAAAAAAGGAAGCCTTTCCGGATATATATGTTTTATTAACTTTTTCTTTGTTTTCACTTCCGGGAGAACTTCGTGAAATTCCCTGTACAAGTTACCATAAAGTTAAATACAGTTTTAAAGAAAAATATAGAGAAAAAAAACTGTTTAACTGTTATGTAAATAATAATAAATTTAATATTTCTGTAAACCTCAGAAACCCAAAAAGATGTTATTTTATATAAAACGTAGGGAGCGAAGAAGTTTTATTTTTGTCAAAGAAAACTTCCTACGGCAAAGATTTAGAAAAAATTTGATATTTAATTTTGCTTTTAAAGTTTTCATTATCAACTGGTAGTTTCCACTAGTATATTCAATACTACAGAGTGCGTATTGTATTCCTAAGTCGAAACACCCTCATTGATGACTTGGTTTTCGTGCATTACTTTTTGGGTGTGTGCTATTTAAAAGAAAACCATGTGTGTATATATATATATATATATATATATATATATATATATATATATATATATATATATATTTCTACCTAATTGTAAAGAATCTTATTCCTAAATGACATAAAGATTAGAAGACGAGTTTGATCTTTGATCATAACTACGTAACATAACACAGCAAACAAAAATACCAAATAGTCGAGATAAAATAGGATCTTGCTTCGTTTTGTTAATAAATTGAAAAAGTAATATATATATAACAAATATATTATTATATATATATATATTATTAACAAATTTTTCTGAACAAGCAAAATAACTACCTACTTAACAAACTGATAAAATTTTATCTGAACAAAACAAATTGATTTTCACGAAACTCAATACAAACTTTTATAATAGTCTCTATAAAAATAAATCGAAAGAAGATTTTTTTAAATAAAGTATAGGAAGACCAACTATGTCGACTCTAATTAAATTATTCATTAGGTTATTTAAATGTAATTTATATGGGAAAATTTTAAGCACACAGTGTTGAAAGTATTAAATTAGTGTTTTGCTTCAGAATTTTACACAGTCAAATTCTGTTAATTTTACATAGTAATTTTTATTTTTTTTTAAAAACTAACAATAAAGTCATGTTTACAAATCCCTTTCACATATTAAACGGGCATTATTTCAAAATGGCAGCCAAAAATTCAAAACATTACAAGAGATTTAAAATAAAAGCAACTTCGTTCTACGATAAAAATTGTAAAAATCTAGTCGGTAGGAAAGTTTTATCTACTCTGTACATGCACGCACACGAGGAATTCTTGGGAAGGCCTAAATAAAATGTTGGACCGCTATAATTAAGAGTTGTGCGCAGTTATTTTTATAATTAGATGGAAATTCTCCAAAACACTTACCGAGAGGTTTGTTACCTCAAGGGCTAGTAACCTAGAGTGATGATTGTTCTGGTGGGGATAAATGAATTACGACCTCTTAGGGTATGGGTTACCACGTTTTCCTTCAATTAAGCAAAACATAGGTTAGTATAACTTCTCCCTGTATTAAATGACTTAATTTGATCCCCAGCAACCATAATATGTTGCAGAGCGCGGTTACGATCCATGGACTTTTTTTGTGTATAGGTTCGTTTATTGATCTCGGATTTTGGTATTGCTATTTGCAACTTAACAAGTCCACCACAGCAACTTATTGTAGGTTCATTTATGACCAGAAGAGAAAAATGAATTCAAAAGACCATTATTTAAAAAGTCATAATTTTTTAAGTATCATTTATATTTAACAAACAGTCAAATTAAGTATGCATACAAAATTTGAGCAACATAACTAAAATTCGACTACTAGACCAGGTATTCTACATTTGTCTACTCTTCCCCTAAGTAGACACACCCTACACGTTGTGTTGTTAATCACAGCCCATGTCGCTGACAAGGAGAGTCTTTGCAAGTAAAGTCTTTGCAACAAGCCGATGCATGCAACCAGGATTGGCAATCACAGCCGGACTGCAATCAAAAGTACCCAAACCGGTAACCGTGGATCTAAAGCGTCGCATACTTCAAAAATACTCATTATTAAAATGGTCTTTGGAATTGATTTTTGTCTTCTTACTTGTAGGCCATACATGAACCTACAATAGATTACTGTGGTGGACTTGGAGCTCTGCAAATAACAATATCGAGCTCAATAAACGAAGCTATACACAAAAAAAGAAGCGAAATAAATGCATGGCCTATCTTCAGCAATTCAGTTACGTGTAGAGGAATAGTTAAAAATCGCTTAATTTGTTAATAGAAAAACCTACAGGCCATCATCGCACTGACAATAAAAAGAAATAAAGAGAATAAAATAGAGATATCAACAACATGAATATTTTTCAATAGCGTCAATACCGGAAGAGTAGAGTTAGAAAAGAAAGACATGAAAAATGAAAGATTGAAATCTAAACCAAAGCTACAAGAAGAAAGGCTTGTCCAGCTAAAGTAGCTCAAGATATGACTCCGTACTCACGATGAGCGAGCCTTTGAGAAGAAACAATTTAAAAATCGTGGATAAATTTAAGAATGATTGTGGCTAAAATTCCTTAATTTATAATTTTCCATGCCCTACAATTAATTGTAACGTCATTTTGTGCAGCTTTATGTTCGGATTATATTAAAACCAAATTAAAGTTCTTTATACTTTCACATGTATAAATTAACTGTGCAAAAACTTGCACAAACTTTCTCACTCATCAATACTCAAAATAAAAACCCGCCAAAACCATTCGTCAACAAAATGACAGTTTGGTAGTTGTTAGTCGAAAAGTGAAAATAAACCATGAACGCTAATATGTTTCTTGCTTCGCTTGTGGCATACGAGTAGATACGTTCTCGGAGTAAGTCGTATTTAAAATAACAATGGCGGTCAAGATTAGTTCTTGTTTTGTGCTAATAATTCCTGAATGGTAATACTTTTTGTTATCTACGTACTTTACAACCGTCACGTAACTTTCTCAATAAGTCACTACGTTTTTGTGACAAAGAAAATAATCGCTTCACGTTTTATCATGTTAAACTAAACTACGTTTACTGCGAACATAAAATAAGTGTTTTAGGATTCATAAAATTTGACATACTTCAAAGTTTTTTTAAATTTTTTTTATTAAAAAACAAAATCCTCTCGTTTGTCGTCGTCATATAAAAAACGAAGAAAAGAACATAAAACAAAGACCAACGCAGCCGAATACTCTAATAGTGACAGGGTCGGGAAAAAACAAGAGTTGGTAAAGAGATGAAATAAAAAAGAAAAGGATTTAAACTAAGACTACACGAAAAGAAGTAGATCCAGCTAGAATCCCTCGGGATTAACTCACTAAACTCCCGTACTTTTGCGGGTTTTCAAAGTAAGATGACATTTACAACGCATTACAAACAAGGGAAACATATCGTATTTCAAAGAAAAATTTACAGTGTTACACCTCAGAGTTGAAAGTTCTTGTTTTACAACCACCCAAGTCTTGAATATTAAACACGACAGTGGGAATGTGAAGCCTGGTAACGCCGTATATATATGTACATTTCGTGTTCTTTGAATCGTTTTAAAGTGGTCGTTGGAAGTTATTCTATTTCTTTTTCTTTTTTTCTTGTCAGAGGGTTCTTCAGCTTCGTTTCGTAGAAACAGAAAGTATAGGAAACATTATATTTAAAACAAGTTTTACAAAAGGTGAATGCTGTATTTTTTTTTAATACATCGGGATCAAATGGACGAATTTAAAACAAACTGGTATCAAAATGTTAATTATGAACCCTAAAATGCGTCTGAAGATTCCTTTCTCAATATGATTGTTATTATTGTCAAAATTGACAATTATGAAAATATTGTTGTATCTTCACAAATATTTAATCGTTGCTATTCCGAAATAATATTGCTTGCATCGAGTACAAACAACATCCAATATTACAGATCAAAATACTAAAACATAACCTCTAAAGATTGTGTTAACAAAGTTCATTAATATCATTAATTACCTTAGAGGTTGTCCTCAGTCCGTGTTATAGTTATGGCTACAGCGCTGTTTCGCCGAACACTGTCGGCTTCATCAGGCCCGCACTAACACATAAACACGTAACACAACACAACACTAACACATATAAAATCAGAGTATGACCCGTCGTACATAAATAATAAAATTGTTTGTGGCCACATTATAAAGTCTTACTTGTCCACCTGCAGGTATGGTACTGGATCTATACAGCAATTATCAGTATGATACTGATAATTAAATTTAGTTGAAATGAAATGTAGACATGTTTGCTATGTTTATTTAATTTTTGTTATTATATCATATATAGATAGGGTTGGAAGAAAAGTTCAGGTTGTCATTTAACATGTTGTCTGGGTTGTTCTTATATTATGTATATATTTGGAATTATAATATATCCATTGTTTTGCCTTTATTGGTTTTGTGTAATATTTGCAAATTAGTGTTTATGTCCGTGTAAGTGTGGTCCTCATTAATTAAGACCTTATAATGTGGCCACAAACAATTTTATTATTTATGTACGACGAGTCATATTCTGATTTTATATGTGTTAGTGTTGTGTTGTGTTACGTGTTTATGTGTTAGTGCGGGCCTGACGAAGCCGACAGTGTTCGGCGAAACAGCGCTGTAGCCATAACTATAACACGGACTGAGGACAACCTCTAAGGTAATTAACTATATTATATATTAAACAGTCCAAGGCAACACATTATACTTTCTAAAATGTTTATTATTCAAGCTGGGCTCAAATTTTAGCTTTTTTTACGTACATGTGGTAAGAAAATAAAATTTTGAACAATTTTAACTTTTTACTTTCATCGATATACAGATAATTACGTGATGTGTCAAAGTTTTGATGTGGAGTTTTTTGCTGATCCGTTCTCTTATTCCAGGGTGTCGTATATAAAGTACTCAACAGTCTAAACACGTGGACCAATATTAATCAACTTTATTATGTAGTCACTTTTAACAATGACTACATAAATACTATAAGACACGACATGGCCATGTTAAATATTCTACGCTTATTCTTGAGTTGACCAATACCCGCTAGGGTGTGTTGCTAGAGAATCTGAAGTTGATGTGACTGGCGCTAGATGGCTCTACGGTCAAACAATGTTTCAGGCGGGTAAGAGAAAACGCACTGATGCCACATATGGGACCAGAGATGCGAGGGAAGGTCGAGAATCGCTTATCTCAGCGCACGAACTGACAACACTGACTATGCTGACGGAAGTAAGTGAGAAGGTTTGTGAGAGAGAGGTCAACAGTTGTACAGTCTCAACCAAGTGGGATGCGTACAGTCAAGCACCTGCTGCTAGCGCTTTCTGATAGCTGTGTGTCAAACTTGTGACGAACAGCACCCGTAAAGCGTAGACTATTTCCCTATCCTATGTCGTGTCTTATAGTATTTATGTAGTCATTGCTTTTAATCACTCTTTTCACACCATTTTTTTCAGAAACTCAAACTTGTATGTAACTTTCGTTATATATATATATATATATATATATATATATATATATATATATATATATATATATATATATATAAATTTATTTATCACTAATCGTAACGCGACACTTGGGATGCGCATCATACCGATGTCCTAGGACAACTAACGTCTCGTATTTACTGCATGGTTTATTTAAGATTATTATCTTGGACTTTAATTGCCGTATCGTATATTGTGTTGGAAGAGAAGTTTAGTTGGTCGTTCAGTAAGTTGTGTTAAATAAACCATGCAGTAAAAACGAGACGTTAGTTGTCCTAGATCATCGATATGATGCGCATCCCAAGTGTCGCGTTATGATTAGTGATATATAAATAAATATATATGTAAATGTCCGTGTGTTTTTATATTTTATTTTAATGTGTTAACGATCTCAACTGAGTGAAAATAACTCTGAAGATGGAGCAGATGCTTTGAAACGCGTTACTGTTTTTAAAAAAGAAGTCACCTGGCGGAAACCATATAAGGTAATTCAATTGTTAGTTAAAACAATAGTGACTTGGATACTAGCAACATGATTCTTAAAATATTTTTATTTTATTTTTAATTCAACCGCAAACGAGAACAATTACTACTGATCCATTGTTATACTTTTGAGCTTATATTTTGGCAATTTTATTTTTCGTAATAACCTGCTTATATTCAATCGTAGATAATACTTTAGGGATAATCGGTTGCATATTATATATTAGGCTATACAAAAAAAGTTGGGGATATTATTGTAGAATCTACATTAAAAAAAGTCTACTATATTTGCCAACTGATTTTCTATTAAATAGCTCTTCCAAAACAAGCTTTACGATTAAATGTTTATATTATAGTGATCCCAAATAGACGTTAAATTACTCTACAAGTAGGTTCGAAGGAAATTTCTTGGCTTAAATTAAAGGAAATTGCTATTAGGATAACTACATTATTAGAAATCCACGAATACCAATGCCGTTCCACAATAGAATTTCTGTCCGTTACCTATACCTAAAAATAAACGGTGTAAAACATTGAACAAACTTCCTTACTTGCCAACCCTCAAAACCAAATAAAAACCAACCAAAAAAATTCGTCACCAAACATTTCAGTTCTATGTTTGTTAATAAAAATGTTAAAATGATTCATTGACGAAATCTTTGAATAAAATACGTATAGATTTAAATAAGGTGTAAACTTGCTTTGCTTGTACCAATTGCGTCTTCTGCTTAAATCGCATTTGATTAAAATCAAGCTCTTAATGAAAGCAGTAGAGGTTCTTCTTGTTTTTTGTCATTTGTTCCTAATTTTTTTTTTACTTAAATTTTTTCACGTATGTTTGGGTCATTAATTATCATATATCGGTAAAGCCGATTTTGAGATATTACGCCTTTTATAACAGACACCTGTCCGATTTTTGTTTTTACTGATAAATCACGACACGGTATTTTTTTTTAAAATGGCGACCAATAAATTTTGTTCCGATTCCTAGAGATTAAACTTAGCAAAATTTAATAAATATAATTAGAACCAATTTTGACCAAATTAAAATTTTGTAATTTTTCTTATCGCAGCTACCGCCTAATTTCTCGAAAATACGAGAATAAAAATTACAAGATGTAGGCCAAATAAGTCCACATATCGAATTTGATTTTAATCTGGTCCCAAGTTTTAGAAGACACTGCACAGAATACACACGACAACAAAGTCTAAATATCACTTTCTTGGATTAGGGAAACCTCAAAAAAACTGAACATTGATTTGTTTAACCCATCACATAACCTACTCTACACTATATATAAGAAAGTTATAAAGACAATATGAATTTCATTTACTGAACTTTATTAAACAATTTGAAGCAGACAAAACTACTTCCCAAGTGGAATCTGGAGTGGCAAATATGCTTCTTTAATATGACAAAATAGTATACGATCCATACTCAAACGTAATCAAGAATCCTATTCTACAAGGGTCGCCGTACGTATCCAACTTAAAGTTGTTTTATCAAGTTATCTTCAAATTGCGCAACTTGTAAAGTGAGACACATCTGTGAAAATAACGTTTGCATAAAATTTAGCCAAATAACTAGAGACTGAAGGACTGTGCTCAACGAAGTAATTTCAATCTCTTCCGACAAATTGGTTTTTCGAGAAAAACTTATATTGTCGTTAAAACGAAAGGACAAGATGTTTAGTTTTAAAAAACGAAAACAAAATGCCGAAAAAAGATTTTCAACTATAAAAATTAAGACTGTTTAAAACAAACCTTATAAAACATAACCTGAAAAATCTACTCCGTTTCAAGATTAGTTGGCAGTGTGTGTGAAGTGAGGGCATGCTATCACTCGCTTAAAAAACATCACCTAAAACATATAAGACAATGTATTCCAAAACTAAACATGTTCATGGGCGACATAATGGTGCTTATCCCATTATCCAATAAAAGTAGAACTTATACTTGTAACGCCCAAGCGTTGCTTTGTTGGGCCTTGTAGAAAATACTCAATTTTATTGGTAGATCTAAGGGTTTAATCCAATTGACGTAGTATAAGGTAATGTTATTTTAAACAGCTGTTTTCAGGTTTCCTATAGTCATAAACTTATACTGTCGTTAAAAGGAAAGCACTCGATGTGAAGTTTTAAAAACGAAAACAAAATGTCGAAAGAAGATTTCCAACTATAAACATTAAGACTGGTTGAAAAAAAAGCTTATAAACATAAACTGAAAAATCTACTTGGTTTCAAGATGAACTAAATTTTAACAAAATTTAATCTAAATTATAAATCCCGATTTTAAGAAAAAAGGAATTTTCATTTTAGATCCTATCCAAAATATTAATATCAAATTAGGTTAAAATAGATCAGATCTTTTTGAACTGTAGAACACGAACACAGATATGTTTTTAACTCAAGAGGCCCTAACCACATCGATTTATTGAACTATTACAAAATGACGTACATATGAAAAACACAGTAAAATAGTAAAAAACACAAAAACCAATCCAACTACACGAGTTCTATTATTTTTTGAACAATTAAAAAACATCTTCCCAAAATTTAAAGACGTGTTCTGTTTGAAGTAGTTTTCAGTAGTTCCTTATTCGTACCCAAGATGAGTCTGTACTAGCTCATTTTGTACAGTTTGCCGATCTACTATATTAACACAAGGGTCGTAATCGTCAAGCAAACTGACACAAAAAGCAGACAAATAAATTTTCGTCGTATCATATTGACTACGAACAAAGCTTGAAAATAAATTGTATAGCATTAAACCTAAGGGACGGATTAAGCTTTACAGTATGAATAGGGGTTTTAATTATGGTGCCCTTGGTATAGCCGAGACCTAAACATTTCCCTTATGAACAATTACCAACAATCTGACCACTGACTTATTTACATACATATGAACCATAAAGTTCACATTTTATCACCGCCCCTTAACCTCATACCAATATTTTATTTTATTCCTGGCAATATTTCTCCAAACTTTACTACCCGCTCGTTGGAGTTTTTAGTATCTATGACTCAATTCCAGTATCAGGGTAAAAAAAAAAAACAAAGCGAGTTTCGCAAAATACACGACCACAAAACAGTTGAATAAAAGTAGGTACTACAAATTCTAGTTTAGAAGTTAGTTGATGGATAGTTCATATTATTGATATATAGTTTAATCGAACATTTTTATAAATAAACGACGTTTCGAGTGTTTAAATCAATTGTCGTAATCAAGTCATAAACCCAGAATATTAAAAAAATTAAGAACATCAACATAGTTGGAAACTAAAAGTAAAACTTGTAACCAAAATAAAGAACCCAGGACTAATCAGTTAAAATAAGTAAGACTAAACACAAGCGTGTTCAGACAAAACAGGAAATAACAGAACATAAAGAACAGTCAATAATTAACTTATAAATAAACAGGAGTTGATTTAACTCTCGAAACGTCGTATATTAGCTTTTATATACTTAAATTATGACAAATGTCTGAATAAATGAGGTTTAAATTTGTATCTTAAAAAATCTTTAAACAAGGTTGTTTGCCTTTAAACGAGGAGAAAAAAATGGCCAAGTCGTTTTGCTATTTGTTTAATCCCTTTAATAGTGAATGTACCCTTGCTCTTCTTAAGATATTACCAAATGTTCCAAATTATATCTCTCGAAACACTAAGATCCATCTGACTGTGTAATTTATTAACATTAAATATCTCAAGAAAATATTTAAATATAAAGTCTAACTTTTCACTGATGTTATTTAGTGATTATTGTAAAACTACTATTAATAATTTTTATTAAAATTTACATATTTATAACTTCAAAATAACTCACACTTAAACATTTTAATATTGAAATCTCAAAATTAGTTAATGTTAGACAAAAGTAACAAGATACCAAATTTGACGCAATTTATGACTAAATTTATATAATGTAACAACATTTCTAACTGTTTGTTCTATACAAAAAATTAATTCAGAGGAACTAATTAAAGTTCCAATTTGTTTATTTGAATCAACTCTAGTAAACAATAAACAAAAATTGAGTGTAGTAATTTAGTAATTACTGATTCGGTTTTATTTTCCAGTAGAGATGAAATATATCAAGAAAGTTGGTACAAATTATTTCTTAAAAAGTAAATGTCAGGGGATTAAAGAGTTTTAAATATAAAAAACAACCCAAAATTTTTCAGTCTTCAATTTTATTTTTTATTTCTTACGGAAGAATACATGTTTTAAAGGCTCTTACTATTTTGTTAAATTTGGTAATGGTTTTTAATTTTTGGGGGGTTTAAAATAAAAGATAAATAATCTAAATTCGTGATGCAGAAATAATCTAATCAAGGAAGACATACATGAAAACGAAATTTAAATCGGTTCAACAATGTGGGTTGTTAGGACGATGCATCTGGAGTTCTTAAGGTCCTCTGATGTATGTATAGTTTGGTCAGTTAACTAGGGATTTCTTTTTTAATATCAACTACAAAATTTAGACTAATCATTATAAAAATGGCATACTTTTCTTGTAACACAAAGTTTAAACGTTAATCGCGATTTTTAGAGGTGTGGTTCAACATTTTGATCTGTAATTTGAGATTATTGCGAATATTTGAGGTAATTCGAGCAAATATTATTTCCGAACAGCAACGTTTTCAAATATATACTATACTACTTGGGATGTAACAAATTAAACAATTTTAAAAATAGAAATTTGTAATAAACCTGTAACAAAAAACAGTTTTTGTTCAAAATATATTTTCCCCCTATACACAAAGGAAGTTTATACGCCGACAAATCGCGAATCTCCATTAGCGTTTTTTGTATATATTATACAGCGTGTTAATAAACTCCCGCATTAACTTTTGTATGAACTTAATAGAAAACCTTTAAACCCTTTTGGGATTGAAAGGTCACCTGAAGTTATTATTATAATAGTTTTAAATTTTGATACTCAACATTTTCAAATGGAACCCACACATTGTGACATGTCAAAATAAAGGACAAAATGATAAAATTAATAGTGCTGACGAAATATGTTTTGGATAACCCTCACCAAAATAACAGTACAAAATGTATTTGAGATTTAAAAAATCGTTAAATATTATGTGAAATCAGAACTATAAGCAGTTTTAAAAATTATCGCTAGATTAATGTGAAAGAAGCAATGTTGAAATAAATCTGACAAAAGAATTCGACTTTTAGGCACTTTCAACGTTTAAAAAAAACCATGTGACATATCAAATTAAAGTACTTTTTAAGGCAAAACTAATGAGCACCAACAAATTCTACCTTTAAATGTATTAAAAATATTATATTAAAATGTAAATGATATTTTCAAAAAAATGTATTGTATTTTAACAGTTAGTATGATAGTTACTTATCGTATTCTAGATGTAAATTCATCATTGATCAGAATTAATCTTGATTTTGTTTAAATCTTTTCAAATACTTTTGATATTTTATACTAATAAAAATCTCAAATACATTTTGTGTCGCAATTTTGGTTCGGGCCATCTAAAAAATGTTTCATTAATTAGTTAGATGTTTCATCTAATTAGCTCCATTAATTTTGTCTTTTTTTACCCTTTAATTTGACATGTGGCTTCACATGTGAAAATGTTGACATGCAAAACTTCAAATTATGAGGGGAAAAACTTCAGTTGAACTAGTAAAGAGAAGCAAAAGGGCTTGGCTCTAACTAAATACATGTAGAGATAATAGGAGGGGATTTTATTAAAGTATTGTATAGTCTGTCTAAGTCACCCAACCATGACTTTTTATTGATATGTACAGATACCAAAATGAATTGAATAAGCTGTACAAAATGAAGTATTATACTTATGGAATTGGATAAAGTGGATCAATAGAAAAAGAGAAAAAACCGAAAAAAATTTTAAAATTCCCCAACCATTAAAAAAATCATTTGTAATTATTGTCAAAACCTAGATTCGTCGCAAAATCACAACTATTGTTCATTTAAACCATTTTATATTTTTAAAGATTTCCTTCTTCGTTACAAGTCACTTTATTTCCTTCCATCGTATAAATTACATCTGAGCATGAATGGAAGCAGATTTTAAAACTGTACAAAATAGACTAGTTCTGTGATTATAGGATATAAAGTTATCTTCGAAAATAATTTTATTGAATTTTGAAAATCTATTTTATAATTTACTAACCGACTTTTCACTTCATTGAGCTTAAAACAACTATTTTGTAATTTTTGTTTGTTTCATTGTTGTTTAAAACTTCTGTCATCATCACGTTATTAAAAAAAAGTACATAAAATAAAATCCCCTACCCCTCAAATCATGGGCGTCATCGCCGGGGGGACGGAGGGACGCGTCCCCCCCCCAATATTTGAGATGTAAAAATATTTTTGATAAAAACGAATGATTTACTTAAAACCTTAAAAGGCAAACATCGGGTTTTGTCTTTACTAGGGTTTTTAACATTACATTTCTGTTACAAACGCATAAATAAATGAATAAAAACTACGTTTTGAGAAGTTTAATTTTAAAAAATTTCCATACCCCCAGACCCCCGGCATATGTCCCCCCCCCCAATAATGAACTGGTGATGACGCCCATGCCTCAAATACTCTAATAGCGTCAGGGTTGGAAAAGAACAAGAGTTGATCAAGAGATACCTGATAGGATAGATGAAACTAAAGGCTCTAACACAAGACTACACGAATAAAAGTGGTGTCTTGCCACGTCAGTACTCATTACATTATTCAGAGCTAAAATCAAAACTAAAAAAAAGGTATTGTGCAATTCTTGTTTTCAATCTGTTATTTGAAGTCTATCCTAATTTATATTACCATCAAAAGCTACTCTCTCTTCAAACAAACTCAAATTTTTTAATTTGGAAGATGCGAAAATTTTGGAATTGGTTTGAAGTAAAAATTTTTAATTTGGTACACTTCCTATAGATAATACCTTCATTTCTTTCTACTTTCCAGTTCATATATTTTGCTCTAAAAAGGTTGGAAGAGGGGTCTATACCCTTTTCACGTAGTCTTGCATTAAATCCCTCTTTTTCATCTTTCTTATCTGTGATACCTTTTGACCATTTCTTGTTATTTTTCGACGCTGATGCTGTTAGATTATTTAAGAACTAGAAGGATTTACTTTGTTCTTTTTTTCAAAGCGATGATGGCAGAGACGTTTTTTCCTTTTAAGTAACAAGGGGAAATTATTAAAACCAAACTTGATTATTGTTGTATTCAGAACAGTATTATTTTTTTACATGTAATTTTGTACACGGATTTGAGTCTGTAATCTTAACTACAAATTTCAACGAAATCGGTAATACTGATTTTGAGAAATGACATATTTCCCCATGGCAGTGATGGCGATCAATAAGTTTTGTTGGATAACGGTATTTAAAGTTTTGGCCAAAACAAACAAAATTTTCGTTGCCGATTATGAAAAATATTTTATAACACAACAATTCCGAGTTATTAAAAAAGTTACAACAATTTAAGAAATGACCAAAATATGCCCACACACTAAATTTCAAGAAAATCTGTTTACCAGTTGGATTGAATATTTTTGAAATACGACAGACTTAATTGCAAATACAGCTTTTTTGAACTCAAGGGACCACAAAAACGAAGCATAGATTTTTTCTAAATAACAAAGCCTCTCGGGATTTGTTCTAAATAAACCCAGATACCAAAATATGATCATATCGGTCTACTTGTTTGAGCTGTATAGTAATACACAAAACAGATCGACAGATGGACATCATTAAAAAAAAGTTTGGGATAAGAGGATCTCAAAACAGATATTTCTGCGAAAAACACGCCATCGATTTATAGACCCATCGCGTCAGTTCCTATATGCTATGAATACAGGATGATTGTTAAAAGTGCGTCAACTACAAGAAATTGTAAAATTGTCAGCCATATTGGGAAAATGGCTGATTGTATCAAAAATTTAAAACCCCAAACAAGACTTCATAAAAAGTTCAGGGGAGTAGCCATTTGACTTTTTTAAATACCTAAATACTTTAAGCGGGTATATCAAATACTTTCCGTTTAAAACAGCTGGTACACTATCAATTACTCTGTATTTGAGGGATATTTATTACATTGTAGCTACCCTAATTTGAAATCGAACGTAAAATATTTAGAGTACTTTACACTAGGTATTGAACACGTAAAACGAATATTGTAACTGAAATAAAATATAACACTGTTAGAAAACATAATCAAATATTCTTTATCTGTAGAATTCTATCCTTTTTCATAGTTAAACTTTAATGAGGAATTAAATTTAAATATCTAACTCTTTTAACATAAAGCCATCGTAAACTTGTTTTACGATAAAAGATCTACTGATCTCTAATTGAATTGAACGTTTGGTTTATTGGAAACAGACGAGTTTTATTGGAAAAAAAAAACAAATGAGTCTTATTTAAGTATTCGTTTATTGTCGTATTAAATTGTGTCAAATTCTAAAATCGAAGATGTACTACTGTTCAACAAAATAGAGAAAGGAATTGTTTTCCTTCCCTTCTAGCCTTGTTACGCATTATCGCGACGTCCTAAAAACATATACCCAGTAATGTCAATCAATGCACATGACAAACCGATATTTACATACTGGTTAGTACAGCAATTACCGATTCCTCATATACACTATTGGACACTGGACTACTCTATTCTAGATATACATTATAACAATGCATTCTATTTCAAACAATCGTAAACTCAATGTCTGCAATCGAGCCCGTTGTCTCACGTTTTTTCATTAGCCTGCGAACTGTTGACTCACGAATCTCCTGCACACTTTTTGTATAACACTCATTATAATTGTAATGTGTTTTTACAATTATTAATATTCGTTGTTTTATTGTAAAGCGTTTCATGATAACTAACCTCAAAAAAATAGAAAGATATAAATACAATGTTGCCATGGCAACAATGCAAAAGAGGCGTTCTTATTGAATCACCCTATACTTAAAACGTACAACTATTATTTTTTGAGACTCTACTTTATCTTTTTTTTTAATGAGTGGACATGTTATTTTATTTTTGTTTTTTCCCCTCTCTCTCTGGCTTTGGAAATCTTACACTCTGATTCTACAATAATCTGTAAAAATTTTATTAAAACTCATGTTATGTGAATAAATTTTGAGAAAGTGGAATTGTGTTTTACGTGAGTTTTCAAGGATATAGATTTGGTGTGTATCGAGTACAATAATAACTGCTCCCAAAGTAATTAAACTGTATGGAAGGTAACTGACATTTATTACTCGTATTATTATAATAAACGCCTAAAGAGATGTGTGCATTCTCTGTAAGTCTATTTACTTATAGGTTCCCTGACCTTAATTTCAGTGGGGTCGTTCAAACCAACTCTCAATTTCTCAAACTTCAGTCTAACCTCAACACCAAAAATCTACTTCACGTTGTAAATTTGCTAATATTCCAGTTACCTTGAGCTGTTGCTCTTTGGTTGCTTATCTCGTGTTATTAATTAAACCCTGATGAGCTTCTAACTATAATCAGGAGTGAATACTGATGTAAAATTTCCTTATTGATTTTCCCAATTACTTAGTAAGGAAAGTGATGTATAATTATGAAACGTTTACCTAGAACACGTTCAGACTGTTTACGGAATGAAGTCTGTCCAACAGTCAGTGGTTAAATTCAATTATTGACTAACTTTTGAAATTGATGTAACATAGAATTATTAAAATGTGAACAAAGATTGAGGTGAAAATATTCTGAGTGTAAACAAGTTTAACGGCGCCATCATTCCTTACTCAGTTGCCATCATACAATTTAACACAGGTAGATCCTTTAAATATTAATGCCCAAAAGTTCGTTTTTTTATGCCTTGTAGGAAATGTATTGTATTGGTAGATCGAATGATTTGATCCAGTAGGGTAAGTTTGTTTACACAGGTTTTCTGAGCACAGTCGGTGTTTCGGCCCCCTGAGTTATCTCGAGAAGTTGTACATATTTTATAGCTCGCTGCGATCATGTCTGATCTCTTAGTTACGAATATCACATTTTCTAGGAAGGTCAGATTTCGAAATTACATTTCACAATAACTTGGCTATTTATATAGTAGATATACTACGATTACATGAAGAAAATTAAATCTTTAAGTTCGTATGTAATTCAGTGTACGGTACATTAAAAGTTCCAACACACGATATATTTTTTTAAAAAACTGTTTAAAATGGACGCCATTTAGATAATTTTAATTATATTTTTCTGAATTTAATTTATGATTCTAAATCACCGTAATACATCAAATTTCATATTCTTAAGAGTAAGGTTCCTGCTTCCGTACAGAGAACAACGACGACGAACTGACGGGATGTAGAAAAATTATTTTCTATATTTCGGTTACCCGAGGTCATAAAACGTGAAGGTCAGTCACAAACAGAGGTAGAATTTGTTTACTATTACCAATGACTACATAAATACTATAAGACACGACATAGGATAGGGAAATAGTCTACGCTATACGGGTGCTGTTCGTCACAAGTTTGACACACAGCTATCAGAAAGCGCTAGCAGCAGGTGCTTGACTGTACGCATCCCACTTGGTTGAGACTGTACAACTATTGACCTCTCTCTCACAAACCTTCTCACTTACTTCCGTCAGCATAGTCAGTGTTGTCAGTTCATGCGCTGAGATAAGCGATTCTCGACATTCCCTCGCATCTCTGGTCCCATATGTGGCATCAGTGCGTATTCTCTTACCCGCCTGAAACATTGTTTGACCGTAGAGCCACCTAGCGCCAGTCACATTAACTTCAGATACTCTAGCAGAGCGACAGCTTCACACCCTAGCGGGTATTGGTCAACTCAAGAATAAGCGTAGAATATTTAACATGGCCATGTCGTGTCTTATAGTATTTATGTAGTCATTGCTATTACCAATGACTACATATATACTATAAGACACGACATAGGATAGGGAAATAGTCTACGCTATACGGGTGCTGTTCGTCACAAGTTTGACACACAGCTATCAGAAAGCGCTAGCAGCAGGTGCTTGACTGTACGCATCCCACTTGGTTGAGACTGTACAACTATTGACCTCTCTCTCACAAACCTTCTCACTTACTTCCGTCAGCATAGTCAGTGTTGTCAGTTCATGCGCTGAGATAAGCGATTCTCGACATTCCCTCGCATCTCTGGTCCCATATGTGGCATCAGTGCGTATTCTCTTACCCGCCTGAAACATTGTTTGACCGTAGAGCCACCTAGCGCCAGTCACATCAACTTCAGATTCTCTAGCAGAGCGACAGCTCCACACCCTAGCGGGTATTGGTCAACTCAAGAATAAGCGTAGAATATTTAACATGGCCATGTCGTGTCTTATAGTATTTATGTAGTCATTGCTATTACCAATGACTACATAAATACTATAAGACACGACATAGGATAGGGAAATAGTCTACGCTATAAGGGTGCTGTTCGTCACAAGTTTGACACACAGCTATCAGAAAGCGCTAGCAGCAGGTGCTTGACTGTACGCATCCCACTTGGTTGAGACTGTACAACTGTTGACCTCTCTCTCACAAACCTTCTCACTTACTTCCGTCAACATAGTCAGTGTTGTCAGTTCGTGCGCTGAGATAAGCGATTCTCGACCTTCCCTCGCATCTCTGGTCCCATA
This sequence comes from Aphrophora alni, assembly GCA_963513935.1. Taxonomy (NCBI): domain Eukaryota; kingdom Metazoa; phylum Arthropoda; class Insecta; order Hemiptera; family Aphrophoridae; genus Aphrophora; species Aphrophora alni. The sequence goes on along the minus strand of OY740772.1, from coordinate 24,905,822 downwards.
TGTGGCATCAGTGCGTTTTCTCTTACCCGCCTGAAACATTGTTTGACCGTAGAGCCACCTAGCGCCAGTCACATCAACTTCAGATTCTCTAGCAGCACACCCTAGCGGGTATTGGTCAACTCAAGAATAAGCGTAGAATATTTAACATGGCCATGTCGTGTCTTATAGTATTTATGTAGTCATTTCTATTACCAACCTTACCCTATACTCGTATACTGTGTAAGTCGACATTATGTCAACACATTTCGAAAACTTAATATTGTTCACTTTGATACCAGGTATCCATCACAATGAATTAACCTACTTTCATCATAATCACTGAAAGAGTGACGGGAAGAATGGGTAGGTTGGCCACAAATTTATATTTACTTTCATTGAAGGTATATAAGTCATAATATTTACCTGGTCTAGAACACACCAAAAAATACACATTTTAAACAGTTCTGAACATCCGATGAAATTTTAAGTACTTGTGTTTTTAAAGCTTTGATTCCGCCAAGTTTTTTAAAACAAATAATTGAAATGTCAAAATTGCACGAAGCTTATGGCATAGTAGTAATGATATTGTTCACTTTGATACCGGGTAACCATCACAATGAATTAATCTATTTTCATCAAAAACGTTTAAAGAATGACGGGAAAGATTGGGTAGAATACAGGTTGGCCACAAATTTATATTAACTTTTATTGAGGGTCTAACTTCTATAAAAGTCATAATATTTACCTGGTCTCGAACACACCAAACAATTCCATTTTAAGCTATTTTTATCATCCGAAGAAATTTTAAGAACCTGTGTTTTTAAAGCTTTGACTCCGCCAAGTTTTTTAAAACAAATAATTGAAATGTCAAAATTACACGAAGCTAGTAGCATAGTAGTAAATTGTTAGGCTAAAATGTAGCGCGAAATCTATTGTGACCCCCCTAACTCTTCTAAGACAGGGAGCTCCTGTCTATAAAAGTATCTCCAACCCAACCCCTGTAACACAATCATGAAGATAGTCAATGGTAGTTATCTCCTCTACATAAAAGTGGTACCCACAGAGACTCCTAGCCCTTCTGTGCATTATTACACCTCATTCGACAAATAGATGGTGTGGGGTTTACTCACTTTCTTGACAGAATCTGCAGGTCTCGTCATGTTATATTCCGATCCTTCTAAGATAGTCCTTGAGTCTGCAATGCCCCGGGAACCTTGTCAGCGTTGAGTTTATCTCTTCTTAGTATGATGCATGCTTTAGAACTTCTATTATAATTTAGCAGATATTCTTTGGCCTATATTAGCCTTTGTATTATTTTCCATAAGTTGCTTCTTACGGTCAGTTCTTCTTTCCTTAGTACTTCCTTGAAATAAACGTCACCAATGCCACTAAAAGGTTCTGAACCTATTAGAGGGTGCTGACCTCCCATTTCCACAAGTTCACTTCTCTATAATACTAGGACACAGAGGAGAGTTCCTTGATTGTTTTTGCCCAAATACTAGGCAATGATGTTTCCTTAGGCAATACTTGAGTTTTCCACACAATCTTTAGAGGGTATAAATAAAGAGTTCAGCGATTTGATGTCTGCTTGGCTATCTGAAAGGATAACCTAATTTGTATATCACATATTGAGATTGACTGTACACATGTCTCTATTGCGTGGATCTCCCCTTAAAGGATTCTGAAGTACGGCCACAGAGTACTTGGTTCTAGGTCCAATCACTTCAGCCTCAGTCCTCTCTCTAGTTTTAGACCCATAACTATACCATTTAATAGTATTCTCCTTTAGGGACTACTTAGATTCACAGCTCCATTCTCGTTTTGTATTCACTCAAATACATACACTAGCATGACAGGAAGAGAATTTGTTTTTATGAGATTAATGAATTATTAATTATCTCGATTTCAACATATCGTATCATTATGTATCATGGTGTAAGAAAGATCTCTTAAAGGCTAATGTAAGATCTACAAATTAAAATAAACTTCTTGAAAATTGTTTCAAATGTCAATTATTTTGACGTTTTAGTATGTTTGTTTGTTTGTTTGTTTGTTAAGAAATAAACTAATATATTTAACGGAAAACTAATGTTATACACTTGCTTACATGCTAAATATGACCTACATCTAACAATTAATTATGCCAACCACTAGAATATTATCGATTTTTGTTGCTGTTTTAGTTTCTGGTTGTGCGATTAAACTTTCTTCTTTAAGCAATAACTTTTTCCTTTTAAAATTAGAAACACACCTAAAGGTTATTCCAAAATAAACTAAAACGTCAATTTTGACATTTACCTATTAATCTATTTTGTCAACTGTAAAAAAATAATAAAATGCATTTCTAACAATTTTAAAATAACCGACCAAAACTAAATACCGCTATACATAGCGGTAACATATACCCATGTCACTTATAGTTGTAGAATTGTGAGAAACAAAGTGGGGAAAGGGAGTTCACTAAAATGCCATTATAAGACTCTACTAATAAGCCTATATTCACTTATAAATGCAAATTTATGGGTGTTAATTTTTGAACACATATTATTTTCTCCTAGTAATAATTGTATGTTAATATATTTATTACTATAAACATTTTTATATTTTTCGTTAAATCACTCTGTTATTTTTAATCATATTTTCTCAAACAGTTAAAAAAATAATAATATCTAAATACATTCATAAAGGAAAACACCAAATTCTTTTTTGTTTTTTCCTTGCAAGTTTTTATTTTATGATTATAATGGAGCAAAAAATACTAAAAAAATATTTAAAAAGTTTCCTAAGTTAAAAAAAAAGAAATTATAGAAAATGGTTACAGTGTATTCAAAGCCGATATATATGTACTATAAAACTATAAAATAACAGCATCAATCATTTCAATCGAATAAAAAGTATTTGTAAATGAATATTGATTAATTGGAGTTTTCAGCAATATAATAATAAAATTGGATGTTTATTTGTGTCCGAGTAAAAAATGCAGTGAAACTTTCTTTAATATAGAATGGCCCTATCTAAAATAAATATTTATTAGAGGGGGGTGTTATATGTTTCATCCCCCTCCAAAAATTCAATACCAATGCTGTTTCTTTGATTATTTTAAAACGTAATATATGCCGAATGGTTTTCAAAATATATAAATATTTGATCAAATGAAAGGAAACATCCTCAACAACCTACTTAATTGAAACAAAACGAAGCTGACGTTTCAGTGACTAAATCATTTCCTTAATTGTTACTTCAACTCAATTCAAAGAGTTTCAGTGGTTGAGTGGCACAAAGTTTCCCATCTAGCAACTAGTCACTGAAACTTTGCATCGTTTAATCAAATAAAGATAATGTTGAGGAAATTTGTGTGTTTCAATGTTTCTACAATTTTTGTTCATTTCAAATGTATATATTTTCATATTTAAAACTCAATCTAACTGTTTATAGGATATAACTCAAGAACTCTACTTCCGATTCCCATGCTGTTTTGCTTCCTATGCATGTATGTAATTGGTTAGGTTTTAATCTTTATTTGATTAATATTGATTTAGTCGTTCCCAAATTATAACAATAGTTGCCTTAAAAAATAATAGTAAAAGCAATTTTTTCCACATTTTACGAGATTTAAAAATTTTCAACTACCATGTATTTCTTCAGCGATAATTATGATATATGACTTGAATGTTTACTGAAATCAATTCTACATCCGTGAAACAGTTTCCGAGTTATAACTAAAAACCATCTAACATACCTTATTAGAAGTCAATAGTAGTTCCTTTTGTATTTGTTTATATTATATTAGTCGCTACATGTTTCGCTGCCATTGGTGACATATATAATATAAACAAATACAAAAGGAACTACTATCGACTTCTAATAAGGTATGTTAATTAATTAAAGTAGTTCTAAGGCAAAACAATGAATTTTTAAAACCCATCTATTACGTATTCTCTTACATTTTTCAGTGGACAACAAAATGTTATTAGTCTAAACGAGGAATGCCAATTGGAAGTGAAACTAGTTTTGGACTTGAAACCATTTTGTGCTGCTAAAAATAGGAAATCCTAATTTTCCCATTAAATTTACGCATATTTTGAAATTTTGAGCTAGAACACAAATTCAGTAATAAGGATGATAAGAGATTTTAATGCTATTGGAAAAAAAAATTTAATTAGTGAAGCAGTTTCTGAGTTAAAACCATTTATTGCTATTGAAAACTATAGATTTGCACACAAAGCCCGATTTCAACGTAGGTGTAGCCGCGATCAAAGCTAATGTATTACATGATTGTCAACGAGTCTCTACCACTTTTCAAAGGACTTCCCCGGGCAGCTACAACTTACCACTAATCATTAACACAAATTGTTCAACTTACCCGTATTCCCGTCATCGTAATCCTCAAGGTCCGTATAAAATTGACTGTTCGGCCTAGTCTCTGTGCCAGCAAAAGATACCGGTCTCGCACGTAGTCGTACACTACTGGCAGCCTGTAAAACACAGTATCACTTATCATAATATGTTTGTTTATGTATGGAATCAACTTTTAGTCACGTATCACTTTGCTAGCGTAAAACTATGACCACTTAATGTGCGAACAATTGCTTTATTGCGTGCTATGAGAAATAATCTCCTTTACAAATGTTCAACGTATTCTTTACATTTTACTATCTTAACCATAAATTATTAAAATTTTATAATTTCTACTTAAATCATTGTTAAGACGGGGTATTTTAAAACTGGGGTAAAACAGGGTTTTTTTTTAAACCAAATTCAAAAATTATTAATTAAATGCAAAGTGTTTTATTTTGAAGACGTAAACTTCTATTCAATCGGTTTGGATCAGGTAAGTTACTTTGTGCTGGATTTCACGTTAGTTTTGAAAATTCTCAATGGCACGATTAAAATGGAAACCCAAAAATGACACTATAATTTATTGAGAATTACACGAAATTATTTCTCTTTATACTGAAAGTTTTTTCCCTCTTGTTATTTTAAGACGAAAAAGAAAGGAAAAAACATATTAAAGTCCCCCAGGTGTTGAAATCTCTAATAGCGTCAAGGTCAGAGTTGACCTGATATAAAGGATGAATAATATGTATTTAACCCAATACTACATAAAAAGGGTGTATATCCAGCTGGGGAATTCGGGATTGCCCGAACTCACTATAGTGAACCTCTGTGCTGGATTGTACGTAAACTGAAAAAACACAAAGCTGTTTTTTTAATTATTGTTTTTACACTTTTAAATTGTGGTTTAAGTTGCATACAAACTATTGAAAAAATCGAGTTCAGCTTTTAAAAAACAAAACAAAAATACTAATAATAATAAGTGGAAGTTAAAATATTAGTTTCTAATCAAAAAATTTTGTGTTTTAGAGGTAGCTACTTTAAAATTATAAATTTATCTTAACATATAAAAAAGAAGATATTTTCAATTTATAAAAGATGCAAATTAAAAAATTATAATAATTTAAACTAAAATTGCAAAACGACTAAAAATCGGTAACAACTATTTCAACCAATACTAATGTATGCAAAAATTCGTGAATGATATATTAGATTTAATCATGAATTCAAAATTTAAAACTCTGGCCTCGAAATGCACAAGTAATCCACTTTAAGAAGATATTAATAAAAATCCTATAAATATCTTTAGCCGCCCGGCCTATAAAGATGACTGTACGTTTAACCAAAATCTCACTTTATCCAAGAAAAAAACGTCTAACGGTATTATTCCTATGACCTTCAATGAATGAAATTAATGAAACGGGGGAAGTATAAGTTCTGTCATTTTTTGGTTTCCTGTAGAGATGTCGCAAGATTAGAATACACACACTCACGTCTGAATAACTCATCATCCATCGACTTTTTACGCCATTTGTTTGTGGGGGTGGTGTTAGGTCCTGGAGAGATTACCCCCACTCTGGTCTTGGGAGTTCGGCTTACACTGTACAAGACCGATGAAATGGTACGCATAAATGATTTATGTAAAAGCTGCACACTGAACGAGGTAGTCCCGCACTAGACTAGTGACCCTCTAGTCGTAACCAGTGGGACCTAAGGTGTCCACCCTCATTAAAAATTACCTAACAGGGGTCACATCGCCAGGATTATCTATGCTCGATTCAACTTCCGATTGGTTAGTTCCCTATCTTCCCTCTCTTGGCAACTTTTCCTACACCTATGTTATTAGAATATTCGAAGGCTTAAGGGTTTTCTTACTTATTTTATTTAATATCTTATTTTTTATGATAATGAATAGAATAATTACGGCTCAGAATGTCAGACCTCTAAGCCAGGAACAAGCTGGCCACCAGGAGTCGTGATTCTGCTACCGCAAGGATTGTGAGGACGTCAAACGAGACAGAGAGTTCAACTCAGGGGTAGCACACCAGAATTACATAGAGTCCTCTGAACGAATGTAAATGAAGTGGACCATTTTGCAAGATTGGATAAAGTATCTGGAACAAAGTCGACTAGAAATTCGAAGCAAGAAAGTATCTGTGTATTCACCAATTCTTCTAGACATTTCCCTGTGCAATACATGAAAACAAATATAGTTGTAAAACCTAGAACAGAATTAGAACTAAAAAAATAGCCTGATCATGCATTGGAATAAATAAAATACCTAAAAGAGCAAATTGCAATTCTGGAAACCAGAATAAATCAATAAAAAAGTAAAATTATGTCCGACCCGAATCTGGAGAAGAAAAGGATCTATAATAATAAAAGAAACTTCTAACTTTTATCAAACAATAAAAAATATAAATGTAGCAAGTTCTCCTGAAACATTTGTGAATGACAAAAAATCCTGGGGAAAGTATTGAAACCACCACCTATATTGTGAGTCATGTCACAAGTTACAAAGAATGTAACAGAATCTTATTGTAGTTAGAATTGAGTTCAATACAAATATGTTAAATAACGATTAAATCAAGGTAAATGTTAGCAATGGAAATGAGTACAGAGAACTTACTAAGTACTTAACGAAAATATACTGGAATAGCCTTTGAAAACAAACCAGTGGGGCCGATAAAACTTATGACACGAAATCTTCATCAATCCTTGAACAACACTTATGAAAGGCAAAAGCTTCAAAGTAAGGTAAAATCTAAAAAAAAAAGATTCGAAAAGAATAATTTAAATACAGTAACGGTTACCCCTAATACATGTTAACCTTTGAAAACAGGATATCAACAAAATAAACTAAAATAAAAGAAGAAAAAAAATAATTGATTTTTGATGGTCCAAAAACGAAAAAAGAATTATTGTTTCAAAATACTAATATTGTGTTCACCATAACTAATAGAAAGCACAAACTAACTATGAGGTGTTAATACGTTATCAATAATACATAATTAAGCCGAGCCCGAAAAACATGACGACTACTCTGAACTCAGAACATTAAGAACATAACTACTCAGTTTCCTTTATATTTGATGAAATAAAACAAAATTTAAAAAATACTATTTTGGACCTAAAAACTGATATTAAACAGTTCATTTGGTTAAAATCGTAAAGTTCAATTGATAGGCTTTGAAACTAACATGAGTTTTAAATCCTTCAGAGGTAATTATTTTCCTGTTAATTGATAAAATTCAACAACAAATCTAAATCGACATCAACAACATTGGTTTGTAAGCCAGATGAGTTAATTGCATTTAACCAGCTTTGACGATATAAAATCCCCTTTAAATCTGCTGAAACTAACGATATTTTCTCGTCAAAATTTGCAATACAGTATCAGAATTTTCTATTCGTACAAGATATAAATTCCAGAAATGTTTACTGGAATTAAACATATTTTATAAGAAACTGTACTACATTAAATATTTATTTAATTTTCTCAAATACTATAAATAATATAAGTTTGTTTCAAAATATGTTATGTGTCGCTCTTTTATATTGTAAAATCAATATATTTTAAAAGACAAAGGAACAATTCAAACAAATTAACAGAATTGGTTAGTTAAGCATTTTTTTCAAAATATAGGAAAAAATTTCGAAAACATGTAGGGAAATATTTTATAATAGCCTCCTCTCTCCAAAACATAATTTTACTTTCAGAGTTTACATTGGATGAGGCTATAATATGAAAGTCACACCCCTGTTAATCTATTTTCATAATACTGCCTCATTAGGGTTGATTAGTCATAAAACAAAAGAAAATCAAAATACAAACCTGTGAATGCCTCCTAAATTTGACGGCCTCTGGTGGGGGTTCTCCCTTGACAAGCACACTCTGACTTCTCACCGGTTTCCTGCCTTCTTCTCTTTTCACATCCTCTTTCTTCAGTTCTTCTTTATCTTTTTCTTCTTCAACAGTTTCCTGAATACTTAAAGTCTCACTCGCTTCGTTCTCTTGTAATGACGTCAAAGAACTCGACCATTCGGATTGTAGATTCCTCGTCGACTGAAGACCTTGATTCCAACTCTGAGATCGGATCAGATTCTGCGTTACATCCGATCTTCTCCATTTTCCGGACCGGAATTGAGCGAGTTTACGCCGGAGGAAACTGAATTCACCGGTTTCCGGTTTGTTCAAGTTTTGATCACTCCCATGTTTGGGGGGTAGTTTAGCTTTTTGTTTTCGGAGAGCTTCCAACTGACTGCTTAGAGTCATTCTTGTTTTCTTGACGAAATCAAAAAATGTAAACTAAAAACAGTTCTCACGTTCGTCAGTCAGTTACTTAAACCGCCAATTCATTTTGAGTAGGACCTAAAAATAAAAATAAATATTGTAATAAAATAAAAAGAAAGTAAACCATACATGGGACAACACAAAATAAATAAATTAAAAATAAATGTAATTAAAATAGAAATAAATTAAGCAACATAATAATAAATTATAAGAAAATAAACAACCCAGGTTTAAAACAAAACTGTAGTTCAACATTTGTGGTACCTGTAATCAATATAACTACAGCTCTATAAAGTCACGCTATTGCTCATTTTATGTAGTTTTAAAATCATCATCTGTTTCATAAACTCTTCATTGACACACTTAGTTACTCGATTCTTCTCCCGTCGAGAATTATGTTCCGACATCTACTCTGATTGCGAAACTAATTTCCCGGGCGCCGCTACAAAATTACACAATATTTATGTCACATTTTCAAAGCTATCTAGTTTCGAGGACAAAGCTACAAAAGTCATGTCAGAACAAACATTAAAATCCGATTTTTACCTCCAGATGCTCCCCATTAAGGTGGCTCATGGAAAAACGTTGTAAAAAATGCCAAATATCATTTAACGGGCATAATAGGTGATCAAAATTTAATCGCCACAGATTTCATCACTCTAAAAACTGGAGTTGAAACAATTTAAATTCTCGCCTATTTGTACCTATGTCAAATGATCCTTGAGATCTATCCGTTCTGACTCCAGGAAATGTTTTAACTGGACACGCTTTAGTAGCTTTACCAGAAAATTATTTTCCTGAAATTCCGCAAAATAGGCGAAATACTGGCAAAAAATCCAAGCCTACACTCAAAGGCTTTGGAAAAGGTAGAGCCTAGAGTAGGCCTACTTGCACACACTCCAACAGAGTTAAATGGGCGACCCCTAAGGAATATTTAAAACCGTTTATATAAGTAATTTGAATAATAAAATCTGTCAATCGTAATAAAAATATTTCGAATGCTAAACCTTTGGGAATGATCAAGATTGAAACAAGTTGCCTATTGAAAAAAATACGAATGCTGATTTCAATTTGCAAATTAAATAAATAAAACAAAGTGGAATAAAGTTGAGAGACTTGAGAGACTTGAAGCAAACTTTATAAAGTACCAGTGACTTTAATTCTCAAAGGAAAGAAACTGTGTTGGGAGTTAGCTATCGATCCTACTTGTAATATTCAGGACAAGTTACAACAAAACCAACTGGTACTTTTTTTAACTGTACTAGTTGACGAAATTTCTAACAATGTTCACGAAGCTTCTTTATTAGACAATGTGCATCAAGTTACCAAACAATATTTTCGTCTACAATTTTGTATAGAAAATATCTACTTTAATTGTGTTTTTAATATTTTTTTTTATTTGTATTAATAGAAAAATAAACATTACTCAAACTTTCTCACTCATACATCCCCAAAACCAAATAAAAATGAACCAAAGTTGACAGTTCGTTGTCAGTCAAAAAGTGAAAATGAAACGTAGATGATGTTGTTAAGCTTGTTTCACATGTGCCATAAACACGTCCTCAGGATAAATCGTATTTGATTAAAATCGAGTTTTTAAAGTCGACTGCGAAAGGTTCCATTTTGTTTCGTTTGCAAATTAATACCGAACTAATATTATTTTACTTTTTACTTTGCACACGGTTTAATAAATTAATAATTAAACACAGTCGTTTTCACTAAAATTTGAACGAAATTAGTTGAGTCAATTATGAAAAATTAAGTCTTCTCTAACAACGCTGTGGTAGACTGTTTTGATCTTGTACCGATAACTCACGTGGGTGCCAGTATTTTGAGTGAAATAGCAAACTAATACGTTTTCTGGATCCTTGAAAATACTTTAGCAAAAGTTGATCAAGAGTGTTGTTGTATGTTTCCCTTATTGCAGTTTATCCCAATCTTGAATTAGAGAAAACAATTTAAAAAAGTTAAAAATATGCCCAAAATATGCCTACATATCAAATTTATTGAATATCGGTCCACTCGTTTAAGCTGTTGAGCACTGAACAGCATTCCAAAAAACATTGTTTTTTATTCAGGGGACCTTAAAAAGGATATTTCTGCAAATTAATCAGCATCGATTTTTTTACCTATCTCACAACTTTCTCTATATTACGTATATGTGAGAAAGTAAAATGGTAAAGAAACAAACAATTTTAAACAACTTTATTACCTAAAAGTAGGGTCTACTAAAAATGTTGACAAGCAGGATGGAAACGTGATAGAATTATAATTTCTTTTATTGATATTTGTAGATTAATCACCACTTCAATGTGGGTTTCAGCATGTAGGCCTACAGATCTCAAAACTGCACAAATTGTAATTATAAGGTTCATGTTGAATCTACGGGGGGGGGGGGGGCAGGATAACTGTGTCAAATAACAGACGTTTTGGATTTTAAAGACCTTAATTATTATTAAAAACAACCGAATTGTAAAAAATAACCTAAGCACAAAAACTGACTGTTATCCGACTAAAATTCCAGTTACTAAATAGGTAATTAAGAATGTTGATTTCTAAATTTGCAGGTTATTGTTTGGTATTCATATGGCCCCTGCAATAAACCCAATTACGCTACACACTTGACGAGGCGGCATGCGCATTTTTTGATTCTTCCGATAATTGGAGCCGGTTTGATCAGATGCTGTTTTGCAATTGTCGAGTGTGCGTGTTACCAAAAAGAGCCGCTTATAATTTTTTACGCGTAACCTCAATTCACCACGCTATTTTAAAAAGACACTGGGGTATTTGTGTGTCATCTTTTACTTCCAGCTCTGCAAGCCAGTCCTGGCCATGTATCATCATAACATCACACCACAAGGTAAGATCAACATTCACCTAATTATTTCAGTGTCTGTTATCTAATTAATATTATAATAAAGGTCCTCCGGAAATTAACAATAAAATATTACACCAGATTTATACCCCTTTTGTTCAGCGCTGACAGAGGCGTTAAGTTACGTTACAGTTATGCTGTTAAAATTTTCGTTTTTAACAATAGCTTTCTTAGGTTTTGTGTATAAAACACATATAGATAACATTGCACACAGACTTTTAACCTGCAAACTAAACAAAGTGCAGAATCGGTAAAAGAGAAGTTATTCCCAAAAGAGGCACGACCTTTTGCACGCATTTTTCAGGATGTAGAGGTAAGCTGTAGAAGACGATGTCGTACGCTCTTTCCTTCAGTATTTCTATTGCAAAAGCTGCTATCAGCACGCAGTTGCATGAATCAAAACATTTAAAATTCTTTCAGTTTGAGTAGTTAGAAGATGTTGTATATTGCGAAGTCCGCCAATAGACTAACAAGCTATTTGTGAAGTAAAGGTAACTCCCTCCTTCTTCCAGTTCAACTCAGAATGTAGTAACCAGCCCTGATTACTATAGATCTGCAACGAAGTAATAACCATATTCGTATGACCGAGCTCTCCCCCCACCCTCATTCTTTCTCGATACGCCACTGAACTTATTCCACCTGTTTTTGTTTTTATACATCATTACGTAAGTACGATGGGGGCATATTTATTATTTATTCCCTATATTGTTCTTTTGTTTGTTGTTGCTCTATAGCCTCGTCCTTTTTTCCTTGTTGTTTAAAGGCAAAACACTATCATATTCGACTTTAAAAAAATGATGTAAAGAACAGAAAATTAAACTCTCTAGTTGTCGAATACTCTACTAGCGTAAGAATCAAACGAAAATAATAGTTGGTCGAGTGAGATCTGACATGTAAGGTGAAAAAAGTATCTAACACAAGACTATGTGAAAAAAAATGTAGATTCAGCTAGTATCCATCGGGATTTCCACGCCCGTACTCATCCATATAACATGTATTCTTGCAGGAATTATCATGATGATTTTCCTAGTTATAATCTAGCACCATGCATCCTCTAAATATATTTTCTCCAATATTTTTATGATTAATAATTTAATAGAGCTCAATAGTTTGACACATAGAAAATAATTCTCCGCCATTTTCCTGCGAGTCAGAGATACTAAGGGAAAGAGAGATGGCGTTTAATGAATAAAAATTATTTGGAATATATTATTAGTCTATCTTCTCGTTGCATGTAAACGTTTTTCACTTTCTAAGAAAAAACTATTTCTCTCTCTCTCTCTCTCTCTCTCTCTCTCTCTCTCTCTCTCTTCCCCGTCCAATTGGCGATTGTTTGTCTGTTTGTATATTATTTTGTCTGTTGTTGTTTAAATGAAAAACTTCTCTGTCATCAACTGATTATAAAAAAAGAGGATGAAAGAACTTAAAATAAGGACTTTTATTTTATTAATAAGGACCTTCGAATACTTTATAGAGTCAGAGTCAGAAGGGAACAGGAGTTGGTCAAGAAAGACCTCATAGGTAATATGGAAGAAAGGGATTTCATCCAAACATCACTATTTGGACTCAGGGGACCATAAACACTCAACATAAATTTGTATTTACCCATGGCATAACTTTCTTGATAATACGTATATGTGAGAGAGTAAATGGTATCAAATTACTCCTATAGGTAGTATCGGTAGGTACTTCATATTCTTGTTGTGTTCATAAGACAGATCGCCAGCTGTAATATCTGTATTACATATACATTGGTAATTAAACTTTCATGCATTTCATGGCTGCTTCGTAAGTAGTCTATAAATCCCGGCGCAATACGTGTTTACTCGTTCTAGAAATATTGATAATGGATTTCTCTTTCAAAAAAAAATGTTGTCATTTTAAGTATAAATTGTTTTAATGTTGAACTATCGGAATTGGTGCCGTTAACAAGGTAATCCCATGAAATGTGCACTAATCATATACATTTTTCGACGAATCTTCCCAAAGTATAGGCTTACATGTATAAGTATGGTAATAAAGGTATTTTTATTGTTTTTTTTTCCTTATAATTTTGAGATTAGGTTCTTATCCATTGTTTTTTTTTAAGTAGAAATATGAAATAGAAAGACCTAAACCGTAGTTTCAGACAACAAACAAAATTATTGTGTGCTAGTTTAAAATAATAATAATTTACCAGACTTAACTTTCTTTAAATAAAATTTTCATCAAATTTGATTAAAATAGTTTCTGTCGATTTCGAGTTATTCCACATTTCCCCTGATTTATTTTTACTTTATAATCGATAACTCCCACACTTGATATGTTTGTCAGCCTTATAAATTTTGCTTTTGACTTTAAAGTCGACGTTTAAACAAAATGGTATACAAATTGTAAGATCTATCGGTAGATAAATAAAATTTATGTTTTGGTGTTACTGCAGATAACCTAATAATTTCTAGTTTTCATCGAAAAGTCTAAAGGCATAAATAAAATACGCTCGTATAAATCAAGTTAATAATATCTGTCCTAACGATTAGACTGTATCTAAGGGCACTGACAGACCTAGTCGTAAACAAAAACAGGGACCTTATACATTGAAAAAAGAATACCTTCCATTTTCACCATACATGGGAAGATTAACCAGTTTCGGAATTTTGTTTGTAAAAACGGTTTTCCAATCTGTATTATATCAAATTTTATATCCTTATTGTGTCAATACCAGAAAATATCTACGAACACGGTGTAAATTAATGCAGGACCGAATTTAATATTTTAAAAAACTGTTGAAAATTACAATTTCTGTATACATTGAGCATAGTAGTTTTTATTTTCATTTTGAACGTTGAATTTTGGCAGCCATCTCAAAATTAACTCTACAATTTTATAAAATAAAGTCATGCGACAATTCATTTATCACTGTGTTTGATTGTAAAACCAATGCTGCATTTTTAAATATATCTTTTCATTATCAATATCGCACATTGACCGCATCGGATACAAAACTATTACCACCTGATTAAAGTTTCAACTAAATACCACACGATAAAAATATTACCGCTTAACTGACAAAGTTCTATTGTTTTTGTATTCTTATTTTGTTTATTTATGTGTCCATGTTTAATTATTTTTAATTATAAAAAATCTCCAAATAATGATATTACTTTCTTGAACAACATCTGAAGATAAACGTTAACCATTTGAAACCGCCGTAATGTAAACCACGTGACGAAAGAAAATCAGAAATTTCTTTCTAATTTATTTATTGAAATCTGTGATCTGAGGCTTTATTTCATGACGGATTTATTTCATAACCATTAGCCCTGTTATCAGTAGAAACAGTGCTTTCTGAGTAACATTTATTTTACAATACCAGTTTAATTCCATTGTTATTTTCATTGTATTAAGGTATAGGGTATGTTAACATTTTAACACGTCTCACGCCGATTTGTTATCGTCTTACCGATAACTCAAGAACCATGATTTTGGGGAAGACGTCGACTAATAACTTTTGTTTGGGTCATGGAAGGCTACACTTGAACAAAATTTGAACAAAATCGTTAGAGCCGATTTTGAGAAAATCGTAATTATGTGTTTTATTTCTTATGGCAGTTACGCTCTAAATTTTGAGTGGTTGTAAAAACTAACAAATTATCCCTCGGATATGACCAAAAAATGAGTAAAGTATCCTCAAGGTAGGAATGTGTCTGGGGTGGAGAGGAATAGAGCGGCCCCACACTTTGTTTGTTGCGTTTACTTTCAGTGGTACAACCACTGACCTCAAATGCTTCTCAGTAAACGTCTACCCTACTTTTGTTTCTTTTATCGGTGTAAATAAGAATAAAACGTTTACAAAAGTCTGTCACGAAGTTGTAACTTTAAGAATTAAATGTAGCTAAGCAGTAATTTGTGTACCTAGTTTTCTTGGAATGGATTGTACCGTCAAGTCAGGCTAGGGAAGCAAATAGAAGGGAGGACGCGCCCCTTACACAAGACACAATCCTAGTCTGAGGCTACTGTACGTATCAAATTTGATTGAATTCAGTCCACAAGTTTGGTTTATAGAAGACTGTACACAAAACATATAGAGGGACATACAAACACAAGACATTCCAAAAACCTCTTTATTGAACTCAGGAGATCTCAAAACAGATACAATGTATCCCAGATAAATTAACCTATGTGGGTAACAAAACAGTAAGTAATTGCTAAATTTTACTTAGATATCAGAAACTTGACGATTATGTTTTCTTTGTAATAAGAAGATATTACGTAAAAAATAATTGGCCATATTCAGATGTAGATTGAAAATTTGCTCAATTTAGCTACTACAGGACCTAAAAATAAAACATTATCGGCCAAAAACCAATTTATAACAATATGATCAAATTTACCAAACTACGTTTTCCCTTTAACGAACAATATATAAAACCAAAATGTACATAACCAAATTCTAAAGTTGTGAACTCTACATATTTACACAAAGTTTCATATTCATAGAACTCATAAAATTACTCCAATTAGTCCTGAGTGCCCGTGAGTCAAATTGAAATACCTACTATTTCCAATTAAATAATTATTTAAATTTTTAATACTTCCTCTTTTATCAACATTACGCAAGATTCGCTCACCTTCATATCATCGGAGCCATTGTCTAACCCGTTATCGCGATCCCAAAAAACCTGACCAACCAAAGTCGAGAAATATTAAAATATCTCATTTAACAATTTAATTAGGTTATTATTTAAGTGTTCTTAGTGATAAGACTCATAACAATACTACTGATAAGAGCTTATCAGTTTAGAGTAGTTAATAACATCATAATTAGTGGTAATTTAGTGGTAAAACGTAACTAGTAGACTAACACAGTAGACAGTGATATATTAACGTAGGGATGTATAAGGCTTAGTAAAGACTAGTATAATTTAATTTAGAACGTGGCACATATTAAGAAAGGAATTTTAATTAAGTTGATTTTTTTTATTTTTATTTTATTGAGCTGTTGTGCGATGTAAGTTCAAATCTGCGCTGAACACAATTGCTCATACACACAGACACGTGAAAATCTATAGAATAATTATAAAATCATCTTTTTTTATAAAATCATAGTCGTAAATGTTGCTAACATAACCTAATCTAACCTAACAAAACCTAACCTAACCTAACATAACCTAACCTAACCTAACCTAACCTAACATAACCTAGCATAACATAACATAACCTAGCATAACCTAACCTAACCTAACAATAACATAACCTAACCTAACATAACCTAACCTAACAAAACATAACCTAACCTAACATAACCTAGCATAACATAACCTAACATAACATAACGTAACCTAACACAACCTAACCTAACAAAACCTAACCTAACAAAACCTACCCTAACATAACCTAACCTTACAAAACCTAACCTAACCTACGCTAATTACACAGTATATAGGATATATCTGGTAAAAAATTTTAATACCGTTTGCTGACTGACCTTCACATTTCATGACCTCAGGAAATCAAAAAAATGATTTTTGACACGCCGTTCCGTCGTCGCTGTAGTTACTTAAGCATCTTAAAGACTACAAAATTTCAGATGGTAGTTTGAATTTGTATAGTGGACTATAATGTAGAACCATATTAAGAATTAGTAAAATCGAAATGGCGGCCATTTTAGACAGTGTTATTCAACTTATAACGCACTACGTTCGATTAAAACATGCAAAATTCAATTCTGCATGTAATGGTACCAACCCCACCACTCTACGTTGACAAATAGCGAAGTTATTATAAAAAATGTAATTTTAAACCCTGACTCTGCAGGGACGAGTCAGTGACACGGGCGTAGCAAGTGGACGCTCCATCACATATGGATAGCTTCGAGGCCCGTTAGACCGAGATACTGACACAACCGTAGCGAGTGGAGATTTTTTATTATATGCTTACTTATGTGCATCACATTTTGATGATCTTCTGGTATTACATTGTATGATGGGGCTGGGTCGCCATCAACTTGTTTTAAAACGATTATCATTATATTTATTTTTATGGTTAGGTTTTTGTTAAGCCCTTTATTGTGTAATTTTGTTGTATTCTATTGTTCCTCAGCCCTCTAAAATCACAGAAAAATACCTATGTGTTTGTTTTTTGCGCTCTCATGAATTAGTCAAAACATACGACTTCTACCGAGAAAGAAAAACCTGCAAAACATTGAACAAATTGTGTACAAAAATGCAAAAATTGGCTGCTAGAAAACAAAAGTATATATAACGTTATTCAAAATTGTAATCTAGCAACCTACATTCTTTTTTTTACTTTTGAAGTTATTTTCCATTTTTTTTCCTAATTGTTTAGTATTAATGTTTGAATGTGTTTGTATGTAAGTATCTATGTGATATGCGTTATTTTTTTCGTTATTTTAATTTATATAAAATTTTTAATATTATACTGTACTTAAGTTATCAGTGTATGATTTATATTTTATAATATAATAAGTTATTATAATTTTCCACATATGAGGCGTCATAGTAATGCCGCACTCTTCATGTTATAAATTTTTGGCGGACTGTTAATTTAATTTAAGATAAAAATTGTGAATTTTTTCTTCTCTCTCTAGTCATCGCTATTGGATAAAGATGACTAATTGAACAAATTTAGTACAATTAATGTTGTTGTAAAAATACGTACGAGAGGAGGAAATCAACTGTAACTTAAAATTACTTTTTTCATTCCAACAACACTGCAGACAGGCAAAGGTTAGGTTAGATTAGGTTAGGTAAGGTTAGGTTGGGACGTATCTTAATATAATCTTAATAATATCTTTACTTTCAACATGATCAAGTCTTAACCTGCACGATGAGTTTGAATCAACAATGTACAGTTGATTTCCGTATAATTCTCGTAGACGTGTTTTTAAAACAACAAACTTGGGTTTATATGTATTCTGCGAAAAATATATAAACTAAAAACTGATGATGCGGCCAGCAAATGATTTTCAAATACCCACTTAAAAGCCAGTGGTAAATTCCCTCCCATGTAGTGTTACAGAACATCTTCAAAAACTGGATATTAATACATTTTTTAAATCCACGGTTCTGACTCAAATAAGATCATCCTGTTGGGCAACTAATCCAGTATTCATTCGGACTACCAATTGTGTATATAATACGTGCAATAATGAAACCCACAAATACAACACAAAAATAGTTTTTATTTTTGTTATAAATACATTTTCCAAACTTTAAAACATTTTAAAAAAGTTAAAAATTGATAGCAAAAAGTAAGACATGATAAAAGGACTATTGTAAAAAATACTTTACCTATAGACAGAAAAATACTCTTCAAGATAAATGGTCATCAGTGCCTTATAAAAAAAATGATGGAAATAAAATAAAATAAAACTCTCTAGACCTTGAATTCCCTAATAGCGCCGGAGTCGGAAAAAGAAAAGTTAGTCAAGAAAAACCTGATAGGAAAGATGAAAGAAAGGATCTAACCTAGGACTACATGAAAATGGATTCAGCTAAAGTCCCTCGGGACCTCCACACCCGCACTCTCAATAGTGAGCCACTGATGACTGGGGGGGAGTGGTAAATAAACTACAAGTTAACAGAACAACTGTATACTGAATTGGTTTATTTTGTATAGAAATGTAATCGTATTTGTTTTGTTCACTTAGGCGAGCTTAAACCCAGGCTTCCTTTCTTAGGTTAGTAATTTAGTTTCCAACGTGGTTGGCCCTTTTAAAGTTCACATATATATATAGATCAGAGCCTCTATAAGTAGAGAAGACGTAACGGTACGTAAACACTTTTAAAAACGAAGTTAATCCAAATCGCATCAGTATAAGGTAATACGATGCTAGGAATGGTACAAGAATTTACTAAGATTAATTTATTTAAAACATATTTTGTTCACTTTTTACTTGTACATACTCCCGATACATTGATTTCTTTTTATGTGGTGTGTGAACTCTGGTTCATCCTGAAATTTGAAACGTGTATTCAAATTTAAATATGATGAAAGATTTTAAATATTCACAAACAAAAATCATTTACATATTAAACAAGAAACCAAATTATCAACGTTTACAGTAAAATTTCAAAACGTATAAAACACTGGAATGCTCATTAGACTTTATTATGAATATAAGGTCTCGTATATTAGAAATTTTATGCCTCATACAGTATGTAGTATGAGACTCAGTGTCTTGTCAACACCTCTGAATGACGGATGACTGTAATGCGGCTCTTAACTTCCTCTGTCTCATAAATACAATACGTCAAAATTATTCTTCGTAAACTACCCTTAAATATTTGCATGCTCAATTCACAAATGCATGTCCGCACAACCAATTTAGTAATAGAGCTTTTTATTATGAATATCCAAACTTATTATTATTAGTAAAGTGTCAAACTTTTGGAAGTGTTTTTGAAAATCAAAATAGAGAAAAAGGTTCCTAATGTCCAAACATTATTCGATTTCTGGTATTAATCTGTTTGTCTTTTTTTCAACAACAAGATTTTTTTTTTAACTAATTGAAATATCAATACAATTTTTTTCCACAATGTTGTATAATATTAGTTTGCAGAATACAAGAAAATCTTAACCTTTTTAAAAATGCCACTCATTTTAAATCTTTGATTTCTCGAAAACAGCTGATTTCACTAAATTTTGGTATCAAATCGTAAAGACAAATATTTAGAGATACGGAAAACAAACCATTTTTGGATATGGATTTACAATATTTTCTTTATTTCCGCCTTCCAAAGTTTAGCACTCTACTAACGAGACACTTTTTATATAAACCTATAATAGGTCATTGAATGTAGCTTTGATAATCTGCATATATTACCAAGGTGGAGATAGGCAAACGAATTGAAACACTAAAGGAAATTCAATTTATGTCGACATATCAGTTGCATGCCAAATAGGTTTGAACACGTGTAAGAATAAATCAAATTGTCATCTTAAAAACAATAGTCAAATTCCAGTAATTCTCGACTTTCTTTACACAAATGTTAAGCTAGTGTATACATTCTGAACTGAGTGCTCCGCCATTTTATAGCTTTTGACTCTTGAATATTAAATACAGTGGAAGAAAGGTGTCTGGCAGCACAAGTGCTAAATATGTAAATGTAGAGTGGAGACCTATCCAAACATACCCGATGGAAGGATTAAACTTGATGATGCGTGAAATAATGATCTAGAGGGTGAAATGGGGGTTGTTTCATGGAGAGTGGGTCTAAATAAAAACTGTGTATCTGTGTTACTTGTATCACTATTACTTATATCAGTGTTACTTGTATCATTATTACTTATATAAATATTACTTCTATCGCTGTTACTTATATTAGTGTTACTTGTATCATTATTACTTATATAAGTGTTACTTGTATTACTATTACTTATATCAGTGTTACTTGTATCATTAATACTTATATAAGTGTTACTTGTATCACTGTTACTTATATCATTTTATTACTTGTATCATTATTACTTATATAAGTGTTACTTGTATCGCTGTTACTTATATCAGTGTTACTAGTATCATTAATACTTATATAAGTGTTACTTGTATCACTGTTACTTATATCAGTGTTACTTGTATCGTTATTACTTATATAAGTGTTACTTGTATTACTATTACTTATATCAGTGTTACTTGTATCATTATTACTTATATAAGTGTTACTTGTATCACTGTTACTTATATCATTATTACTTGTATCATTATGCCTTATATAAGTGTTACTTGTATCGCTGTTACTTATATCAGTGTTACTAGTATCATTAATACTTATATAAGTGTTACTTGTATCACTGTTACTTATATCAGTGTTACTTGTATCATTATTACTTATATAAGTGTTACTTGTATCGCTGTTAATTATATCAGTGTTACTAGTATGACTGTTACTTATATCAGTGTTACTAGTATGACTGTTACTTATATAAGTATTACTTGTATCGCTGTTACTTATATCAGTGTAACTTGCATTACTATTACTTACAACAGTGTTACTTGTATCACTATTATTTATATCAGTGTTACTTGTATCACTGTTACTTATATCAGTGTTACTTGTACTACTATTTTTATACCTGTGTTACTAATATGATTGTTACTTATATAAGTGTTACTTGTATCACTGTTACTTATATTAGTATTACTTGTATCACTGTTACTTATATCATTATTACTTATATAAGTGTTACTTGTATCGCTGTTACTTATATCAGTGTTACTAGTATGACTGTTACTTATATCAGTGTTACTTGTATCACTGTTACTTATATCAGTGTTACTTGTATTACTATTACTTATATAAGTATTACTTGTATCGCTGTTACTTATATCAGTGTAACTTGCATTACTATTACTTACAACAGTGTTACTTGTATCACTATTATTTATATCAGTGTTACTTGTATCACTGTTACTTATATCAGTGTTATTTGTACTACTATTTTTATACCTGTGTTACTAGTATGATTGTTACTTATATAAGTGTTACTAGTATGACTGTTACTTATATAAGTGTTACTTGTATCACTGTTACTTATATTAGTATTACTTGTATCACTGTTACTTATATCACTATTACTTATATCAGTGTTACTTGTATCACTATTACTAATATCAGTGTTATTTGTATCACTATTACTTATGCCAGTGTTACTTGCATCACTATTACTTATATCAGGGTTATTTGTATCACTATTACTTATATTACTGTTACTTATATCAGTGTCACTTGTATCACTATTACTTATATTACTGTTACTTGCATCACTATTACTTATATCAGTGTTGAGAATCAACTATAGTCGAGGAAGATGTGATACAAAGAAAGTAATCTAACCTAAAACTACATATAAAAGGTGCAGATTCAGTTAACGTTTCTCGGGATTGCCGCACCCATACTCACTCTAAGCGAGACCCTAAAGTTTATCAAAGTATATAATATTAAAAATTTACAATGGGAAAATGGCAAAAATCAAAACACTGTATTACGTGATAAAATAAAGGGAAACGATTATCAGATCCTGAAGAAGATGGGAGAGCAGTGTAACAATTCTGGACCAATAATGGACGTGAGGAGTTTGAGAAGAATTATATTTGACAGAGATATGTGGAAGAATAATTGAAGAAGTTCTGGAGCCCACGGAGAGATAGTTATTTAAATAAAATAACTAGATAGAATTTTAATTAAATTTGTGCATATACACAAGATTTACCTACTTCATAAATATGATTGGCATTCAAAATGATGGCCTTTTAAAATAAACCTATTCAATTAATAAAAGATTATTTTGTGGGGTGCATATATTAGTTCCAAGGACAATGTAGGTAAACCAACGAAAATTCCATATGAAATCCAACTGACAGCCTCCCTGCTGCAGAGCATCAATGAAGATTACAGTAGTCTTCAGAAACAAGAACACCAACAAAAACATAGTAAACTACACAAATACTAATGGAACACTATTTGACAGTATTTTCAAAACTACCAATACGTAAAGTATAATCTATCTCTACATTCTAAAAAGTAAAGGGAATTTATTTTATACGCCCTAAAACCACTAAACCCGCATGGAAGTTATTTCGCCCCTACGATACTGTTACATTCGGTGAATTATGTACCCATTACGTGTACACAAAATCTCAGCTCATTCACAACAGGATAAGTCACACATTTCTTTTAGTGTTTTGTGTATCCACAATACAAAATATATTCACATAATTTTAAACTTGCTATAATAATATCATTCACCACCAATCCTTTTAACAAGAGGATTTTTTATTTATTAATTTTTCTCTCGTCGTTTAAAGGTAAAAAACGTCGCCTTTATCAAAAAAGAAGAAAATAAATTAAAGACAGCTAGCCCTCGACTATAATAGCGTCAAGGTTGAAAGAGAACTAGTTTGTCAAGAGAGAACTCATAGGAAGGATGGAAAAGAGGGATCTAACTCAACACTACTTGAAGAAAAGTGTGATTCCAAGTAGAGGTCATCTGATTTACAACACCTACGAGTGAGCCCCTGAGGGGTCAATATAATACAAATCAACAGACAAGATGTTTTGTGTGTTTTAACTATTATAACGTTATTCTCAGCAACGAAGATAATATCGATATTTATATGTATCATATTTATGGGTTTTGAAGCATGTTTTGTGACCAGTGTTTGATAATATGATTAATCGTGAAGACCGCTTAGCAGTTGCGCTGTCTACAATTGATCAGTTGAACTAACGCCGATTAACAGATTATATCACGTTAGTTAGCCGTCTGGGTACTTTTCTTGTCTGTGCTAGTATCATTTAAGAATTCCTCAGTAATCAAAATAGGACTTCTGAGAAGAAGAATTTTAATTTTCAACACGCAAAATCATATTGGTTAACCGAGGCAAGACAAATAGAACCCGATTTGTAAAAAATCTACGTTATAACTTATGTCCACGTTTCCTTTAGCTTTGGATAGATGTTTCGTTGATGCTTGACTCTCGTAACAATATTTAGGTCTCAAAGATGCACAAAATTAGTTTAGACTCAGACTAATCCAGGTTTTTTTCTAGAATCAACTATATATTATACAAATTGAAATAGAAATGACCGTCATTTAAAAATTCTCAACATTTACAATCACATTCAAGAATAGTAACACTTATCACAGTGGTGAGGTTATTAGTAAAAGATAATTTTTATATTATTTAGGTTACGTTTTTAAGAATTTTGTTTCAAAAAATAAAATAAATCTCTTACTGTTTATCGTGAAAGTTCCTTTTCTCCATTTAATACAGATTTTAAAATTGCACCAAGGAGCTCAAGGCGTCGTAATATACGTGAAAAGTTATTCCCAAATAAAATACAAACCAATATTTTAAATTGTTTTTTTGGGTTGAGTATAACCTTGTCTTAATAGAACAAAAACTTGAAAACGAACATTTTAACATAAATAATAATAAAGAGAAACAGTTCAAAAACTTTGCACAAACTTTCTCACTCATCCCCAAAATAAAATAAAACCCAATCAAAACTACTCGTCACAAAATATGTTTGTTCCACAGTTGTCAATCAAAAATGAAAATTAACTATAGAAGCTGTCTTTGGGAAAACAATTAAAGGGGCGTAAACTTGCTTCGCAAACACATCTTCAGCCTAAATCTATTTGATTAAAATCGAGCTTTTAATGACAGCAGAGCTTTTAAAATCAAGATTCATTAATATAATTTATTAGGAAACTCGAGAATAACAAATAAATAAAATCAGACACTAATTCCGAACTCTACACCGTTTAAGTAATAGATGGAAAATTATTTCAAAATTGCGTTTGATGTACATTTCGTTGTCTCTGATCTCTGATCTTGAGTATCCCCATGAGGACAATAGCAACCGCTAACATTTCTACATAATAATTTCGCTAATTTTTGTTCTTACAGTTTCATTGTGAAAAATAAACTTGAGAAGTCAAATGGCTGCCATAAAATGTTCTTATCTCAATGCTGGAGTCAAAGTAAAGCGGTTCCGTATAGATAAGAAGAACCCGAGCTTTGTGCTGCTCTATTTTGTAGCTCATACATTTCTAAGTACAACGTCATTTATTTCGTATCCAGTTGTTGGAAAATTTCATCCTTTAAAAATTCTCGTTATTGCTATGTTTCTTATGAAAACGCCGAAAGTAAGAAATGTCAACCAATCCTAACCAAAGGATTAATTTCTCATCGTTTTAGACTCACGATATATAATATGTGATATTTGTATTTTATAAAACTCTTTAGAGATTGCAATTTTGGTCTGATTTGTGTCAAATCTGTTTTCCCGAATCGTTGGACAACTTCGTTAACCAACGAAATCTATTCGTAAATTTTAAAATATATTTCGTCGCTAACGACACGACACAACGGTTGTCGTAGCAGCGTCATATTTGTTCGATTGACTTAATAGCGACTGAGAGGAAGATCATCAGAGAAGGTGTGAATAAGTACATGCTGTTCCTCAAACTCAAAGCCAGGAATATCCACGATAACAAGATGACAAAAAGTGGTCTGCAGAAACCAGAGAGTGGTCTGGGTAGGTGTACAACCAGAGACATCATGAACCTTGCTGATTGAATAGGCTATTATTATTTACGGACCTACCTAAGTTGGTAAATGTAGACGGATCCACCTGTTTACACTTTCGTGAGACGTGTACTTTGTGTGTAAAACGTGGCTGAGAAGTCTAGACTGGTAACCCACAAAGGTCCTGACACCATTGTCAGTATGATGTTGCAAAGCGACGAGTAACGCGGACACCGTTCTTCGTGAGAGAAGAGTGTTGCTTAGGGCCAAACTACGTAATTCATTTTTAGATGTGAATAGCCTCTATGGAGAAGAAAATATGACACTTCGATGTAATACTCACGCGGTTTCGAAGCGGGTAAACGCCAGGAAGAAAGGTGGGTTTCAGTTGGTAGGAGTCCGGCACTACCCAGGGACAGGCCCTGGATGAGATAAAGTACATATTAGATTGGACCTACTAAACAACAAATGTTGGTTTGGTTAAAGGGTTTCTTTACTAGACAAAAAATCTGTTAATACGTATTTTTTTTAATTCAAGATATTTCAAAATTTTGTTTGTATGATAACATTTAACCTGTAAGTTATTCAATGTGAAAAAATATATCAAGATTTTCAGCTTTAAAACGATATTTAAATGTCTTTTTTTTAATGAGAAATAAACCGTGCAAAAATATTGCATAAACTTTCTGACACCCATTCACAAACGAAACTATTAGTTCGGTAGTTTTCAGTCAAAAAATGAACATCAACCTTGATTCTGGATTTTAATGATATTTATTTATTTAATTAGGATTAAAACTCTATTCACTTTTGTCATAAAATCGTCTTCCCAGGTATAATTATTATAAAATTAATACATGATTAAAAGTTGTCGGTCAAAGCTAGTTTTAGTTTTTGGTAAATTATTCCTTAACTCTTAATACTCTTGCGAAACTAAGTATTTTATAATAAACAGATAAATGACTGATTTTTGGTATTTATGAGGAGATAGTGACTAATAAAATTATGTTTAGGCCCTTAGACCAATCAAAAAATTTCATTTTTGAAAAATTTGATCAAAATCTTTGACATCGATTTTGAGAAAATCTGATGTTTTATTTTTACCTTATTTTGTAACCCCCAAATTCGGGTTATAAACAAATGTCTCGAGATATGACCAAAATATTCCTATACATCAAAAATTTGATTACAATTGGACCAGTTTGGGCTGTAGAGGACAGATAACGGACATCATTCACAAAATCACATTTTTGGACTAGGAGAACCTGAAAACGGATATTTCCGCAAAGGACACTTTTGTTTAACATCACATGATTTTCCCTTTATCTAATGTGTATGTGAGAAACTAAAAATAGATAATTAATAAATAATAAATAATAATAATTAATAATTCTAAATAAACGGAATTGATAAAACAAATCCTTCTTAGCTAGGACATTCATGGAGGTAGTATTGTTCCGCCTTAACAAGTTTCAAAGTGAATAAAGAAATTTTTAGTTTGAGTTTCTATGAAGTGTTGGCTACGAAAGGGTAATTTTTGTTGTGTTTATTTAGGTAGGAATAGTAGCTTAGAATGTGAATTGATAAATCGGTCAGTCGGTGGAAAGCACAGTGAGACGTAACCATGATTGATTTATTTTATAGTAATGGCGAAAGGAATCAGATGATGTACAATATTAACTATTAACTGTAATGTCCTACATTACGCCACGAGCTTTACCCGTGGTTCTGACCAAGGAAATCGGGCTTTGCGTGTATATCTTTAATTATCATTGAATCTACTTGATTGATACACGATTTGGATTTTACTTTTATTTTTCAGCTCAGGTAGGACAGTCTTATAACAGATGCCCTATTTAACCTTTTCAGCTAGATTGATGTTACATAAGTCGCGCCTATGAAATGAACAGTCTTCCTTTAGGGAGTCTGACTTTTCAACAGTAATCATTAATTAAAATTTTTCACCGAAATGCTAATTTTGTAAAACTTACCATGATTAACAGGGATTTCCATTAAAATTAGTGTTATCCTTCAATACTTAAAAACTCCAGAGTATCTAGTTCTTCCGTTAAATGGAATTCATTTAATTTTCGAAATGTTACACATAAATCAAAATCCGTAACTCTCTCTCTCTCTCTCTCTCTCTCTCTCTCTCTCTCTCCCTCCCTCCCTCCCTCTCTCTCTCTCTCTCCCTCCTGGTATAAAAAATTTAAAAAATGTTACCGTTTTAAATATCTATATAGTCCGTCACGGTCGAGCCAACACGACGTCAAAGAATAGTGATACACAATTATGAGGTTCAGAAAAACTGAGTAACCTTTGATCTGCCAATACAATTTCAAGACCAAAGAAACCAACTATAGGAGCATTATATCAGAGGATCAGTTTCTATTGCATTGCATGATGGAGCCCATCACTTTAAATCCAATCTACTGATGGAATAATGTATATTTTTTCTGACTCCATTGCGTAAAGATTCTAAAGTTCTTTAAATGTTCCACTGTTGCTTCATAGCAACAAAATTAACACATAATATGTTAAATTTACACTATATACCTTGCATATTGGAGGTTGTTGAAAATAGTCCAATTACTTAACTAAATGTGTAGAAAGATAGGGGACTTTGGTTTAAACAAATTGCAAATGACAAAGTGATTTAAGTCTGGAGAGAAAAAGTCGACTTCTAGCTCCGTTTTCTATTTTCCCATTTAAATATATTAGTATTAAAAAAATAAGAAACTACGATAATTGCACGTAGAACTAACCTAAATCAAAAACACAACAGAAATAGTTGAAAAGAACTTGCTGAGAATTACAGTATTCACCGTACAATATACTTCATTGCCAAGCAATGTATCACTAAAATCACTGTTAGAAAACTGATAGCTAACACATCACTATGAGGTTTTCCAAACAAGTCAATGTGGAATTTATTAATACTGGCGAGAATAACGACCCATCTCAGGCGTAACAATGAAATCACATCACTGTTTACCGCAGTTTAGCACGATCAAATAGCAATAACAGCTGTAAAATAATCACAGATTACCGAATCACTAGTACACATATATACTTGTTACTTACAAGGAACAACTACGTGTTTAACTCGACGTAGATTTCAGTCAGTTACTCATAAAATTAATTTTATCTCATTTTATCATTTTTACACAAGTACTGCCTAGAAGAAAGCAGAAAACAATAGACACTTTTTATATTAGGTGTGGCCTTGGTTTAATCTACAAAATGTTTCAGATAAATTAACTACAAAACATGTTTATGCTAAAGTTTTCCTTAATAGATTATATAACCTCATAGGAAATTGTAATTGGATTCTATAAAGACATTCAGTATAGATCAAATCAAAGGCGAAAAGGGTTAAAATGTAAACTTTTACTTGCTTTTCTTGTACTTTTTAGTGTATTTAGGCATAAATAAAGAGGTTTTAATTTTCCAGAAACGACTTTGGCTAGAACCACCGCCTAAATATTCGTAATATCTCTCGAAAAATGTGTAATCGGGAAAAAATCAACAAAGAAGCTGTATAAAATATTTATTTTTATAATCAGCTTTACCGATTTCATTCTAATTTTAGTGAGTTGTGAAGATTAATATCCCAAGATATTGGACGAAACCACAATCTTATGTAAACAGGACAAGTTATGTAAAGTAAGGTCCTACAACTTTATACAGGAAAACAATCATAAAATGCATGTTTTATTGAAAAATAATACTATCAAACCTACCGTTTCATTTCATTTATTTATTCCATCTTTTAGACAAAAGATACATTTTGCATAAGATACGTCAACAAAACAATTTAAAACATAAAACAAACACAACACATACAATCAAGTAAACAATAATCAACAATATACACATACAAACTCTTACACAATAATATCCAAACACTAAAATTCAAATACAGTAAAATCACACATCCTAATGGACAAAGTCATAGAGAAATTATAAAATACATTTCAAAAATTAATAAACAATAAGTAAAAATTTAAGCAATTCATAAACATATTTCAGAAGATTACTGACGCTCTTTAACTTCAATATACAGTTCAAGATTCCCCTGCTATAAGAGATCACTTCTATTTATCCTGGTTCAAAAGAAACATATGGTGCACAGACTCCCCCTCCTAATAAAACGATCTAGGCAATAAAAGCTGTTTTAAAAGTCTTATAATCTTGTATAATTTTAATATTGCCCGGCCGCTTGTTAATCAAATATGCACCAACTTGGGAAGGAAGTTTACTGAATAAGCATACTTTATGGTGTTTAGCACGATAATTAATCAACTATAATTATTGTGAATGTCTTTGTTCTGAACGTGTACACACATGAATTTAAAATATATAGTCACTTGAAGTATATACATACTAGGAAGTATTAGAACTCCCCTAAACACATTTACACAAATGAACAGATCCAAAGATAAATAATATCTTTGGATGTAGGAAATATATTGTAGACAATATACACAACACTTATTAACGCAAATCACAACAACAACAAGAACAACAAATACAAGATTAATTTCCAAATCAGATGTAGAGTAAAAAAAGAATGAAACTGGAAACTGTTGTTCCACTCAAG
The DNA here is from genome assembly GCA_963513935.1 of Aphrophora alni. Classification (NCBI taxonomy): domain Eukaryota; kingdom Metazoa; phylum Arthropoda; class Insecta; order Hemiptera; family Aphrophoridae; genus Aphrophora; species Aphrophora alni. Next base: position 24,875,698 of record OY740772.1, on the reverse strand, counting down.
ACATAACAAGTAACTTAACTACATTCAGTGGATCTTTAGGGAACATTCATAACAGAAAAGTTTATCGTTAAATTTCAAAAATGCGTACGGTTATCAAATTATAAAATGCCGTATTACGACAATAACTGTTTACTTTATAACGTTCCACAAAATATCATTTCGTCTATCTAGGCACCTAATGATTAAAAAACCCTGTTTTCTATAATATAAAAATTAATTATTTTGCTTAAATATTTCAAAGATCTGAGCTAAAGATAATAAATGAACACTTGAACAAATGAACACTTTGAAAATAAATATATACAAAAACTATTTAAGTGTTTAAAAAAATAATAATTAGTAATAATAGCTCTAGATGGAATTTTAATTGAATATTAATCAAATTTATGCTTGGCTGAAAAAGTTTTAAAATATATTTTTCGTCATACTGCTTCAAAAACAGCCGTTTTCAATACATGCATTGAGATGCTAAAGTTGTTCTTTTTAGTCCTAGGACCTAAATACATCAGCTGAGATCGAGGTCATCAGCTGTTACTTCGTTTATACGAATTAATTAAAGTTTGTAATGAATCTATAACAACTACCGATACTCTCGATTGCAAATAACAGATAAAACAGCTGATTCTATAGTTATTGTTAGGGTAAAAACTTGTGCAACTTAAGCAAACTTTTGAAGGTAAATAGATTATACCATTTTAGTTTTTGTGAAATTGTTTTCTTATATTGTTTGCAGTATAACGAAAAATATAGTTCATCACTTGGACCAAAAGTGAAGCTTTTCGATACAAACTTAAGTATAACGGCCGAGGCAGAGCCGAATTACACGTCTGAAATTTCTTTAGTCCTGCTTTCTACTATAAGACAAATATTCTGAATAAATTATGAAAAGATGAATTCCCCCAGAGTAATATTCCATATCTTATTTGATCGATATCTTCCGAAACAAAATTTGTCTACCAAATTACTTCGTCGATTTCTTAAAGGCTATATTATAGCACACAATTTATCAAACATGATAAAACTAATTAACTTGAAAAAGTGAAAGAAACTCTTGAAGATATACCTAGTATTTATCCGCAACCGTATTGTCTACTAATTAAGCTGTAGAACACTACAACCGACAGATCTACATCATTTCATAAAACCTTTTTTAATTAGACGTGTGCTGCTTGTCATGATCGATGCTCATTTGATGGTATCGGTTCTCAACTTACCATGAGGGCGGCAGTGGATTTTTCCAAAACAAAATCACTAACAAATACACATCTCTACCGTTTAATTGTAAGACAATCTTAGAACTCTTTTTGTAACAAGTTTCTAAAACATTCAACAATCTACTTTTAATTTATGAAAATTCCTTTAATCTGTAGTTTATGATAAAGAGAGAGGAATGTGAACAGCATGCTGTTGCCATGACAACTATCTGCCCTGATAACAAACGTACCATACCCAAAGGTGATGAGAAAAATTAAATATTGTATAGGCAGTAGCAAAAATATGTAATAAAATTTCCAACTCGAAAGGTAATAACCTCGTCTTCCATTATGCGCCGTGTAACTCTGTTTTGTTAATGTTGTTTATTATAATTAAAATAAAATTTTGTAAAGAAATTGATTTACCTACGGATAACGTGATTCAAAAATAACATAACCTGATCAATAATATAAATCAATAATGTTCCTATTGAATGCTAAATCCATTTTGATGTCGTCATAACAAATAAAACACATCATAAACAAGCCAGACATGGACATTTTTTGAAATTTAATATCATTGAAAATACGATTAGTCTCTAAACGGCTGTAACCAAAAAAGAGATAAGTTTGACTGTAAGAAACAATATTCATATTTTTTTTTAATAAAATGTTTTCACATTATTAATATTTTTAGTCTAATTGTAAATAATGAATTAGACTCTATACAAAATTCTGTATTAATATAAAAATAACTTATACACGAATAAGAGTTTAGTTGTACTAATTCGTAGGTTATTTACAATGATGTTTTCACAAATGTTCGACTTTTAGGCCTTGTAGGAAATATTATATTGTTTCAGGAGATCAAAGTGTCTTCTACAATAGGGTCTTCTGTATTTGTTTAATACAGTTTTTGTTACCTACAATGGCACATTTTAGTGAGTATGGGTTTAGGATTTCCGAGGAGCTGGATCTACAACTTTTTACACGCTGTCTTTCATGTTTCTATCAGGTATCTCTTGAACAACTCTTGTGCTTTTCCGACCCTGGCGGTATTATAGTATTCGAGGGGTAGGTGTCATTATTTTATCATATTTTTATTGTAAAACGAAGATTACCGTCAGGTTTTTTGACAAAACCGTTGTTACACGTTTTCTGAACCTTGTAATTGTAGGCTATATATCATTACTTCTTGACGTTGGCATATTTCAGATATGTGTATATTACACAGTCTAGTTGTGGGTAGTTTGTAAAGACGCCTCAACTCGCTACTCTCGTGTTGGTAACACTGCTCGAACAGATCTCTTAACTATACGAATATCGCATTCCCTTGGAAGGTCGGAGTTATAAATTATATTTTTAACAATAACTTTGCAATTTGAGGTGGGGGTTCAAAGCAATACATGAGATATGAACACAAAATTATTTAAAATTACCCCCACGTTGACAATTTTAATTCAATTTATCTACATTTCAATATGAACACCATATAATCTCCTGTATCAAATTTAAAGTTTAATTTGGGTTGTCGTTATAGTACAAACGACGGACTGATTGATAACGTGTCAAAAATCACTTTTCACGGTTTCCTGTGATCACGAAATGAGAAATTCAGTCAAAACCGAAGATCGAAATTGTTTTCCATTACCAAACTCACTATACTTCATACACCCAGTAAGTAATACAATATACTACGTATATTAAATAATTGGCATTATTAAAATAAAGAGATATACATCAATAGAAGAATTAAAACACTATCTTACGTTGAAGTTATTGACAGCCAACCTTCATAATAATTTTTGTTTTCTTCAAAATCTAGATTAGAATGTTATAATGAAACTGAAATTCATGTTGTATGTAAATAAATCATAACAGGGTAACATTTCATAAATCACCAGACCGTGACTTTATATAACAGAATTCATAAACCAGCATACATACTCCACCAATTTTAAATAAAATCTCTCCTCTAAAATCTGTTTAAATATCATTTATATTAAATTGTAAATCTCATATAGTATAAAAAGCAAAGTAATTACCCATTCATCGAAAGTTTGATTCACAATGGTTGATATAAAATAGATTAAAATAAAACAAAAGAAGAAGAAAAAAACTAGAAGAGTAAGAAGAACTGATTTGTTGAATTTATTTTTATTATTTTTTAGGATTGAGAGAGGTAACCAATTTGAAATATTGCAATCTAGAGTTGGTGATATTTTTAACGATTAAATCAAAATAACCAGTATGCCATCATGGTACTTACCTTGCCCCATCATACAATGAAACGCAAGCCAATCCTTTAAATGTAATACCCAAAAGTTAATTTTTTAAGCGCCTTAAAGGAAATGTTGAATTGTATTGGTAGGTGTGTTTAATAACTTTTTTAAATAGTTGTTACATGGGTTTCCTAAACCTCGAAATTGTATATATTAACAATTCCTCGATGTCAGTCTAATGAGCCTTGTGTGTATGTTAAAAAGTGTCAACTTGACATTTTCAATTCAATATTTCTGATTATAAAAATAATTCTATGTGAGCACACTACAGTCCCCTATACCAAATGTTATGTTTTTATCTTAATTTTAGTGGTGGCATTGTGCTTACGAACAATGAAACTTGAAGATCAGTCAAAAAAGGAGGTCGATTTTTTTTACGATAACCAAACTTACTTTATACTTCGAAAACCGGGTAATGCATAATGCATACATACTTCCAAAAGTCAATAGAAGTAAAATCTTAAATGCTTGCAAGCTATTTTTAAACACTGTAACTTAGAAATCCCCCGCGGTTCTGCCGTTTTATCATCAAGGTAGCAGTAATCTTTATGCATGTACGCTTATTAGTAAGAGTCATCAATACAATAATGAGATTCATTAAACCTTTAGAAAGGTTGGATTCCATGACAACTTGTGTAAGTATTGTGGTGGCGTATCAACTTGTTTTCTAATTCAAAACACTGTTACCAAGTTATTACAATTAACTGGGACTACAGCATATGTCCTAGTTTTCATGACAACTTGTGTAAGTATTGTGGTGGCGTATCAACTTGTTTTCTAATTCAAAACACTGTTACCAAGTTATTACAATTAACTGGGACTACAGCATATGTCCTAGTTTTCATGACAACTTGTGTAAGTATTGTGGTGGCGTATCAACTTGTTTTCTAATTCAAAACACTGTTACCAAGTTATTACAATTAACTGGGACTACAGCATATGTCCTAGTTTTCATGACAACTTGTGTAAGTATTGTGGTGGCGTATCAACTTGTTTTCTAATTCAAAACACTGTTACGAAGTTATTACAATTAACTGGGACTACAGCAAATGTCCTAGTTTTCATGACCACTTAGATAAGTATTATGGCGGCACATCAATATGTTTTCTAATTCAAAACACTGTTACCAAGTTATTCCAATTAACTGGGACTACAGCAAATATCCTGGTTTTCATGACCACTTAGATAAATATTATGGCGGCACATCAATATGTTTTATAATTCAAAACACTGTTACCAAGTTATTCCAATTAACTGGGACTACAGCAAATATCCTGGTTTTCATGACCACTTAGATAAGTATTATGGCGGCACATCAATATGTTTTATAATTCAAAACACTGTTACCAAGTTATTCCAATTAACTGGGACTACAGCAAATATCCTGGTTTTCATGACCACTTAGATAAGTATTATGGCGGCACATCAATATGTTTTATAATTCAAAACACTGTTACCAAGTTATTCCAATTAACTGGGACTACAGCAAATATCCTGGTTTTCATGACCACTTAGATAAGTATTATGGCGGCACATCAATATGTTTTCTAATTCAAAACACTGTCACCAAGTTATTCCAATTAACTGGGACTACAGCAAATATCCTGGTTTTCATGACCACTTAGATAAGTATTATGGCGGCACATCAATATGTTTTCTAATTCAAAACACTGTTACCAAGTTATTCCAATTAACTGGGACTACAGCAAATATCCTGGTTTTCATGACCACTTAGATAAGTATTATGGCGGCACATCAATATGTTTTATAATTCAAAACACTGTTACCAAGTTATTCCAATTAACTGGGACTACAGCAAATATCCTGGTTTTCATGACCACTTAGATAAGTATTATGGAGGCACATCAATATGTTTTCTAATTCAAAACACTGTTACCAAGTTATTCCAATTAACTGGGACTACAGCAAATGTCCTAGTTTTCATGACAACTTGTGCAAGTATTGTGCTGTCGCATCAATTTGTTTTCTAATTAAAAACACTGTTACAGAGTTATTCCAATTAATTAGGCCTACAGTAAATATCCTAATTTTCCTTCTACAATTTCAGTTGTTAAAGGGAGACGAAAAGTTTTGTGTTTGCAACAAAGTTAGGGACGGAGAGTCAGATAACGAGACCAAGGTGTCAACATTGACAGGATAGATTCCAGTTTGAAATAGGCTTAAGGTATGCGGGGCCCGTACATTAAAATGGGGTAAATATTCACAGGGAATACAGTGGTAACCTCTTGTAGAAGCACTTCTAACAATTGAAATTTGGGACTGGCAATTAACGACAGACTAAATTGGACTGAACGTGTAACTGAGACATGAAATAAGCTTTTGCAGGATTTGATGCTTTAAATAAATGAGATATTTTACCATTTCATATTAAATTCTTCGTCAAATCTTTAATAATTATCCCTTTTACTGCGATACTATAGTCAATGATATCGCCATTGAACTGTAAAATAAACTACAAAGCCATCAAAATTATTGTATATATGATTTTTTATTTTTGTATTTAAAGCCAATCACGTTAGTACATATTTAAGCAGTATTTAAATCTTAAATATTTCAGATCATTTTATATTTTAACTATGTTGCATGCTGTTCTTCAAACTGGAGTCCCACTTACTTGGTAAATAAGTTTGCTAAGTACCAAGAGTCAATAACGCTAATTATACAAAAGTACAGAACAGCTATGTATCGGCGTGGCGTTTATGGAACTTGTTGCCAGATCCCCTTAAATCCAACGATAGCCGTGCCCCATTTACAAAATCTCTAAAGTTATATTATATGAATAGCGAAGACGTAGGATGATCTTTGATCGGGAGTGAGAGGAAAAGAATTTCGTGTAAACCGTAAAATATTGACGTGGGTATATTGCAGATAGGTGTATATTATACCATCTCCTGACGGGCTGATATGTTGTGAGCTGAACATACGTGAAGAACTCTCCTCTCGTATTGTAAATGTTTGTATTTGTTTTTCTTTGGTAGTATTTTATATTTAAACAATTAATTAGGTTATGATTTTATTTAAATTATTTGTATTAATTTTAATTTGTAACGTTGTGATTTATTTTATGTTTTTCAAGTTAACTTATAATTTTAATTTCTAATTATGTCTAGTTTTTTTTTCTAAATTTTATGTTACCTTTTGATTTTAGGTTAAACTATTTATTATATTTTTGTTTAGTATATTATTTAGGTTAAAGTTGTGCATTTATTTTGAAAGGGCCAAGTGGACCTGATAACCCTAACTTCGCCCTCAAGTGAAGTGTATTCTCAATTCATACTAAATTTGTGACAGTTTATATTATGATCTCACAGACTTTTAAATAAGATATTTAAATTCCTAGATTGTTATTACCCAAAGTAGGTTTTCAAATTATTTAAAATTATTTTTACTAATAATGAAACTAATGTATACCAAAATATCACTCTTCATGATTTTGATGATGAATTCACAACGCTATATTTAATTAGTATCAAAATAATTAAAACTCTTATGAGAAAATTTCGAAAATTTATTTCAGTTTATTTGTTGAAGTTATACAAAAACTGAACAGAGAGGGTGTTCTTATATAAATAAACTGTGTATAAACATTTCACACACTTTCTCCATCCCCAAACCCAGATAAAATAAATTAATCGTCACCAAAATGTAATTTCCGTAGTTGTCAATCAAAAAGTGAAAATTAACCACAGACGCCGTCTTTGAAAGAAAGAAGAAGAATAAAGAAATAAACTTGCTTCGCGTGTGACCTTGATTCCTCAGAGTGGATCGTATTTGATTAAAATCGAACCTTTTAAGGTATCAGCAAACGGTTCCTATTTTTAAACCAATTATTCCTGAACTGTACAATCTATTTAATTGCTATTTTATAAACAGATTTGAACTCTTCACATTTCTTTAAAATTTGAAAGAAATAAGTAAATTTTATTTTGAGAAATTACGTATTTTATAACAGCAGCATTGCCGATTTATTGATTTTTTTACCCATAACTGACGAACCAACATTTATGAAGAAATGTGGAACAACACATTTTATTGGGATCTTTAGAGGTGACCCTTGATTAAAATTCTACCACAATCGTTAGAAACCATATAAATTAAATCATAAAGTGTTTTTTTTATAACCCTCAAATTTTTAGTTATAAAAAAGTTAGCAAATTTGGTTAAATATGTCTATTTACCAAAAGGTATTAAAATAGGTCTACGAGTTTGGGCTGAAGATCACTGGACAGACGACAGATAGACATCATTATAAAAATACATTTTTGGATTCAGGTGACCTTAAAACTGATATATCCAAAAAGTTCATCATCAATTTTTTTTACCCCCTACATAACCTTCCCTACACTACTTATATGTGGGAAAGTAAAAATACGCCTTAAAGAAGAAAACATTAAAGTTTTTAGAAACATTGATGGTAAAAATAGCGTCGTTTGACTCTCTCTGTATATGTTTCTACAGTAAAGTTCATTTTGAAGAGTAGACTCCGAAAATGTTTGAGCACAAAACATTTTTATTTATCCCAATTATTGACTATAAAGCTTTACCAGTAAAGACTAAAATGTTACAATAACCAACCAAATTCAATAAAATATTTTCATTTTCACTTTTCCACACATAGAGGATTCGAGTTTTTCTGATATATATGTCCTCTCAGTCCAAAAACATGCTTTTTTCTACAGTGCTCTACAATCCAAAAGCGTAGACCGATTTTAAGGAAATTTTGTGAGCGATATATTTTTGAAATACTTCGGAGCGTATTATTTCATTTTTCGATAACTCCAAATTTTAGAGTAGCTGCCATAAACAACAACAAAAACAACGATTTTAATGAAATTTGTCTCAAGTGCAGCAAAAGAACCTAAACAAAACGTTTTCTACAAAAATTCCGATTTGTTAAAATTAGTACAAAAACAACAAATAATCTACACTGTGTCACTAGATGCTCCAGACACGTTTATTATTCAATTGATTATACAAATAGTTGGGAAAGTTGAATGACCAGAAAAATCGTTATCGCTCTATTTCAAATAATTTTGTAGTACGGTATAACTTTTTACTGTAGGTTTTACAACGTTTCATAACAGTAGATTTTGCGCACTTTTCAAATTTATATCCAATTATTTTCAAAAGTGGTTATAATAAAAAAATAATTGTTACTAAAAAGGAAAATTTAAATCATAACCTCAAAATTGTTCTTCGTGTTTGTTGTAAAAGTCTCGGTCATTACCGCGTTATAAAATAAAGAGGAGCAGAGTATAAAAAAAGAACAAATATACCATTCGGAGTCAGAGGAGAACAAGAGTTGGTCAAAAAAGAGCTGATAGGAAAGATGAAAGAGAGACATCTAATACAAGACTACGATGTAGCTCCAGTTAGAGTAAGTGTCAAGCCCGTACTCACTATGGTGAGCTTCTGAGAGCTACAATCTCAAAATATCAAAACAATCATTAATATTTGCTCTAGTAATCTGAATTTTCTTTGAATTTCACGACAAATAATTTATTGTTCCTTACGTTTGACTGAAAAAGAAATGGTCGCAAAATGACTTGAAACGGGTCTTTCATATTTACTTCTTAATTAGGTGTATAATTACTAAGTTTGACGAACTACTTACATTTAAACCAAGGTCGCAATACGGTAACGAGCAGGTATTTAAAAATATCAGTAAGAAATTTGCGTCCTATCAGTTGCTTAATTAAATGGTGTCACATGAATAAGTTGAAACCTCTATCAACCTTGTGATTCATTCCGTGATTTATTAAAAGAACGTAGGCCTATGGTGTCACACGACACTCCCATCTGATGTCAGACGCATGTTTGTTCTTTGGCTTATTTGTGTGGGTGAACAACTCTTGGACTGCTACTGCACTTGCTTAGCCATGACCGATACATCCGAGACTATAAAATGCCCACCGACTCTACCTGTAAAAGTAATGTGTAAAGATTAATGGTACAAAGGAAGGTACCAATCTCAAGTAAAAGAATATATAGTTCAGAAAAATTAAAGTCGGGTTTAGGCACAAGAAAGGCAAGCTTGTCCTCTAATTAAATATATAAAAATATAACGAAATGTTTTTATAGAAATATATTTCAAAAGAGGTGATAATTTGAAACCTTTCTAAATAAACTTAAAGAATAGGGAAATGCATAGGGAATACGCCTAAATATATAGTGGAAACCCACTTATAATAACAAAACTTGTTAAACTCCCAGTATTGCCAACATACGACTAAGAAACAAAGTAATCTTGCCAGGTAAGTACCTACTACAATCTTGCCAAGGTCTAGTTTTTGCACAACAATAAATGTACGGCCTAGTAAAGAGAGAAGACAATATCTTATCTGCAATGCTAATGTCAAACAGTACCAACCTAACAAAGGAATGCGAAATTTTACACAAAAATTAAGTCCAATTTGTTTTTACAGAGCAACACGATCTGTACAGGTGACCTGAGTAGTAAATACCACAGGAAGAAAATGCAACTCTGCATTGATATTAGTGCAGTTTTCGAATGCGACACTAGCGCAGCTATGGACAAGGATTTATCACGACTGTTTTGGGAAACTTGGGAGATCTTCAAGTATATAATCTTATTTAGTCTCTTTCAGGAGCTAACTAAGGGTTAGGAAGGGATAACCTTCTGTACTTTAAAAGATGATCTTATCTGATTATATTTATATTTATATTAAATAACGAAAGAGGTTGTTATTACTAGTAAGCAAAACTCATCCAAGTCTTGGAATCGTAAAGTAATTGTTAAGAGTTGCCGCCATCTTAAAATGTAAATTTTTTTAAACTTTTATCATAAGGTAAAAACCCTTATTTCTAAATTTCGTAACTATTGGTCATAACTGCGCAACAAAACACACAAACACAGACGAAATTCCAAAAATGGCCATGTTAAAAAAGACCTCGCTTCGCTTTATTTAATTGTAATTATGAATCCTATTTTCCAAAGAAAATTTGACGTTAACATAATAACTAGGCGTGCTGACGTTAACATAATTACTAGGCATGCTGACGACAACATAATTACTAGGCATGCTGACGACAGCATAATTACGAGGCATGCTGGCGACAACATAATTACTAGGCATGCTGAAGTCAACAAAATTACGAGGCATGCTGACGTCAACATAATTAGTAGGCATGCTGATATCAACATAATTACGAGGCATGCTGACGTAACATAATTACTAATCATGCTGAAGTCAACATAATTAATAATCATGCTGAAGTCAACATAATTACTAGGCATGCTTCGTCAACATAATTACTAGGCATGCTTCGTCAACATAATTACTATGCATGCTGACGACAACATAATTACTAGGCATGCTCACGAAACATAATTACTAGGCATGCTGATATCAACATAATTACGAGGCATGCTGACGTAACATAAGTACTAATCATGCTGAAGTCAACATAATTACTAGGCATGCTTCGTCAACATAATTACTATGCATGCTGACGACAACATAATTACTAGGCATGCTCTCGAAACATAATTACTAGGCATGCTGATATCAACATAATTACGAGGCATGCTGACGTAACATAAGTACTAATCATGCTGAAGTCAACATAATTAGTAGGCATGCTGACGACAGCATAATTACGAGGCATGCTGACGACAACATATTACTAGGCATGCTGACGACAACATAATTACGAGGCATGCTGACGACAACATAATTACTAGGCATGCTTCGTCAACATAATTACTAGGCATGCTTCGTCAACATAATTACTAGGCATGCTTCGTCAACATAATTACGAGGTATACTAAGCTTTTTAACTTAAATACCGGTTTAAAAAAACCAGAGTCAAGAAAAACTATATATATACACGCCTACAAGACCTAAGTCACTGTCATAAACGTACAATAAGGGAAAATTATTATCAAGATTTACCATATCTGAAAAAAAAAAAGTCTTGCAAATTTCGGATGAACACTGTCTGAACAATATTCTTAAGACGTTTTTAGTCACTTCTGATAATAAATGCCAAGTCCACCGCGTCTACGATGAGTTACTGGCAAACAACACGAAAAATGCTTCTTTAAGGATTTAATATCCAGACTCCTTTCTTGTAGAACATGAAATTACTTACAATTTCCTGTTCGTGATAAGAAAAAGTTTCGTCTTAAAAGGCGGTATCTCGGATAGGTTTTTATCTTTATGAAATTAAAAAAGAAACGCAGTTGTGGATAATTTTATGAACTATAAAAAATATTTTTTGAAACTTTGAGTTTAAATAATTATTCGTGTAAATAGTACGTGTTTCGTACAAAAATATAGACTTTTCGTTGAAACTTCCACCTTTAAAAAATAATGGCTCAGTTATTTTTTCCAATATAGAATAATATTGTAAAAAGGGGGAATTGTAATTTAATTCCCTAAAAACTGATGAATTGACAAAGTGTTTTCCGATTTAAACTTAAACCATAATTTTTTTGGTTCCGTAGGTAAAACAAAGGACTTATAATTTCACTCTCTTGTCTGTCAGTCGCAACCAGTCTAAACAGACAATGCGATAAATCCTATATATTTCAAACTTTTCATTTATATTCTTTGTATTGTCCTACATATAATAAAAATATCACTATAACAAAAAATGACCTTGGGATAGTTTAACGGGCAAAACTATTGAGTTGAAAAAAAATTGTAAACATTTAAAAGACTTCGACTTTATAAAAATAATTGTTCTACAGTTAGGTTTTAGCACACTCTTAACTTTTTTTTTTTTATTAAATAAATATATCTATAACACATCTATTTATTCGTGTAAAAACTATTTTTCTAAGCAAACAATATTAGTGAATTAAACCCAATCTAACCTAACCAAACAAAACAAAACCTAACCTAACATGACCTCACCTAACCTAACCTAAACTCTCACAGTTTTCGAACTTCTACGCACAAATAAGACATTGTAACCCAATGTAAGGGATAGATTGTACGGCAAGGCAGGTTAAGTACCATAATGGCCACAATCAACACTGTATTCTAATATTGATGCTAATTAAACAAGCCATACTTAATAACATAATAGCTTATCCTTTGTTACTGTTATTATAGTACTTACAATGCAGTTAGTTATTAGGTTATTGTTAATAACACCACACTACAACCTTGTGGTCTGTGCCAAGGTCGATCTAGTAGAGCGTATCATAAATCTTTAGTCTGTTAACGGGGGCATTGATTTATTTTGCTTTGATGTTAATACGGATTGCTTACTTGAAGTCTTGTGGCCTAATTATACAGTTATAGACACGTGCTGCAATTTAGATCAAGAATTTTTTAAATATCGTAATTTAAAATGGTAAATATAAGAATCAGCAGTGTAATTTCAAATTTCTGAGCGTTTATAGATAATACAATCTATTTATTTATCGTGGAAAGCGAAGCTATATTTTTATTCCGTTATTTTGGCATTTCGACAGTTTGTTTGTCGGACAAAAGCTTGTTTAATTTAGGAATAATGTGCTTTACAATTACGATGAAAGTAATACGCAAAATAAATTCAATTTAAAATTAAAACAAGAGATGGACACGAGTGTTACAACTAGGAAACAATCACGCGTAGCAGAGTAATAAATATAATCAATGGTGTTCCGTTATAACCTTTTTTCTTTTAATTTAACGAAAATTTAAATGTTATTTCTTTTTTTTTCGAAGGATTTAATTATCCAGAAATTTAAAAAAATGTCATACATATAGAAAAAGTTACGAAATGGGTAAAAAACTAGATAGTGGATACAGTATAACAAACACACAGAACACAATTCTCATAAAAAATACGCCTAAGTATCAGACGCGTTTCAACGACAAGGTCGTCCTCTTCAGTGATACACGAGCTACATCAATCAAACTATAACATTTAGTTAACATATAAACTATAACATTGAGTTATAGTTTGATTGGTGTAGCTCGTGTATCACTGAAGAGGACGACCTTGTCGTTGAAACGCATCTGATACTTAGGTGTATTTTTTGTGAGAATTGTGTTCTGTATGTTTGTTATACTGTATAATTTTTCTCATAAGTCAAGCTCAACATTTAATATAGATGATAGTGGATAGATCAGTTTGTGATGCCCTGTATCCAAAAACGAGGTTTTTGGAATGATCTCTCTCTCTCTCTCTCTCTCTCTCTCCTCTCTCTCTCTCTCCGAAGTGACCGATTGGGTCACTTAAATGTATATTTTTTGTTTGTTTGTTAAATTCTACAATTTATTGGTCTAGCCGACCATGGTTTTGCCAGTTACGGCATTGACGAGGCTTATACAAAGACTGCGAACATGGAATTCTACCGTCGGTCATCAGTATAAACAATCATTGAAAATTTATTTGTAGCTACTTTATTATCCAAATAAAGACTTTTTTATGGAACTTCTTCTTTACGTTTTCATTTGGTGATTTAGGTTTCCACAATTTTTCTTGTTTTAGTGAATAAATATGTGTTTTTACGTTTTCATTTCTCTTTATTTATTTGCTTGTTTAGATTGTTGTTTACATTAATTGCAGAAAATTGTGTTTAATTTAAAAAATTTGTTTATTTGTTTTATTTATTGTGGAAAATTGTATTTTCGTTCATTTGGTGATTGGAGTTTCCAGTGTTGTTCATTATTGTAAATAGATATTTTTTTTACGTTTTCATGTCTTTTTATGCAGTTATTTGTTTTGATTGTTTATTGTGGAAATTGTCTTTAAAATTTTTTTTTTTAGTTGTTAATTGGATTTTCTCAAAGTGAATAATTTGATATTAATTATTATAATAAGTTATTGTAAATAATTTAAATAAAATATTTACACATTTTATTTTTCGTTATTAGTGTATTACTAAATATATTGCATATCTTGTTATTCTCTATAAATAAATACTAATTTTAATTTCCTAGCAATGCAGGTCAAAGTTACACTACCTAAACCTCGTACGGCGTCAGGTATTTTCAACACGCACTGACCCTTACTGTAGCGCATACACACTACCAACTATTTTAGACACGGATATAAACCCAACAAAGTATAAACCACTAGATTATCATATATTGTTTTTAGTTTTTTTTAGGTCGCTACAGTTTTTGTATCTATACCAGACAGATTTTATAGACACTCGTCAAAACGGTTTATGTTTTAAATAAGTAGATTGGAGAAGGATTCCGATTATTTCACTACGATCATAATGCGTTTCACTGCCTTTGGAATTTCATCATCGTTCGATTTATTCACTGTCTCTACAAAATCACAGTTTTTACGTTCACTTAACTTAATGTAACCATGGTAACCATAATAAATCTATCAATATAGAGCCAAAAATGACACTAAATATCTACGGGTAGACATTTTATGATATCGGGCGTCACAGAGTTTTCAAATTGCAAGGGCTACAAAATCGTTTATATCGTGTTAGACGAGATCACGCCAGTACAAACTAGTTTTCAAAAACTCTTTAATTTCTCTGTCAACTATAAAAGATCTTTACGCTACATTTGTTTGAAATGTTGTTTTCTTTTACTCTTTACTCATCTATTAGGTCTTGTACGCTTGGACGAGTGTCCATCCTTTAATTTAGAAACAGCTTATCTTTCCAAAGACAGAATAATGGTTTCTATAGAGATTGATTGAGTACTTCTCTTTGGTTGAAACTATTTTATTTCCTTAACGTTTTTCCCCCCAATAAATGATTTGTTTGTTGCGAGTAATTCATTTGGAACAACTTCCTGCTTGTATTGATGGAGTGTCACTCAGTACTGGAAGAACGTAGTGTAATTTTAAAATTATTTTTATTTAATGATCAAACAGTGATGGTAAACTCACAATATTTGTGGTAAAATAATTTCTTGAAATTATTACAATTTTTAAAACTTTGAATACTAGTTGTTTGTTGTTTTAAATATCATCATTATAAACAAAATTTTAGATGATCGTTTTGTATTATATAAAATGCAATTATATATAATTATTTACAAATATAAGTTTGGTTTTTAATTTTTTGATGATTTAATTTGAAAATAATAATAAATAACAATTTGTGAATTTAAAACAATATCAATAAGTACGTTATTTTCTATTGCAGTGTTAACTAAAATTCACTTTTATTTTTTATTATTATATTTTTTTTTTTTCAAAATATAATATAGATTCAGCTGTATGGTTTTTCAAAGTATTTTCTACATATTTTAACACAAGCTTTTTTAAGTTTTTATCTATTTTTAATTATTTTATTTTTAAATAATACCTTTTGGTGTTTAAGAAAAATACGTATAACACAATATTCATTTTCAATGTAAACGTATGTATAAAACGTCCATCTTTTATTTAACAAAAATCAATGTTTCGTCTTTTTAGATCCAGAGAAAAGTGCACCAAAAACTACTTATAAAAGTGTGATTTTTTAGTAAATTTGAAAATAAAAATTAACATACAATTTTTAAAACGTACGTCTAGCAGTGTTCTGCAGAATATGATGATAGGTTTGCAGGGTCTTATTCTTCAAGAAATTGATATTCTAGTTTTTCTTTTGCCTTCCAGCTTCTATACTATATGTTGTCATATGAAACCTTGACATTAAAAGTGGAAGGCTTGAAAAAAATAATAAAAATAGATTGAGTCTTCTATAGATCTATTGAATTTAAATTTAAAAAAACTAGCTTTGAATATACATCCTTAATACATTTCACAAATTCTCAAACTCTTTCAAGAGTATGGATGAAGCATTGTTGTGTCAGGTTTGCTTGAGGTCGTACACATATTTATTCTGTATTTCTAATTTAGAAATTATACTTTTGTTCCCTCTCTGATAAACATGGCGACACCCTATACCGGCTCACACATAACACTAATTTGGTTTACTATGTGTGCGCCTGCGTACATGCATGTGTGCGTGCGTGCGTGCGTGTGTGCGTGCGTGTGTGTGTGTGTGTGTGTGAGAGAGAGAGAGAGAGAGAGAGAGAGAGAGAGAGAGAGAGAGAGAGAGAGAGAGAGAGAGAGAGAGAGAGTTAGAATTTAATACTTTCAAATAAATTCAATATTCAGTCACCTTACATTAGTTTCTCTATTTTTATATATACTTTCATACACTTATAGTTAATTTCATTTACATCAATGGACAAAGAAATACAATAATTTAATTACCAGTAAATTGCGAGCGCCAGCGAGATGCAGCCGATAAGTATATGAAGAGAGAGATAAATATATATATGAAGAGAGACTTTATGTCACCTCTCGCTCTCTCTCTCTCTCTCTCTCTCTCTCTCTCTCTCTCTCTCTCTCTCTCTCTCTCTCTCTCTCTCTCTCTCTCTCTCTCTCTCTCTCTCTCTCTCTCTCTCTCTCTCTCTCTCTCTCTCTCTCTCTCTCTCTCTCTCTCTCTCTCTCTCTCTCTCTCTCTCTCTCTCTCTCTCTCTCTCTCTCTCTCTCTGTGTGTGTGTGTGTGTGTCGTATGTACAGTGCCATATAGCAAAAACATGATAAATTAATCAAATTTGGTATGTGGGCATATTCTGGCCATAAAAGGGGAATTTTTGTTTCAATTTATCGATAACTCAAATTTTGGGTAAATCTGTCATAAGGGAAAACACAAAATACTATTTTATCAAAACTGGCTACAACGATTTTGATCAAATTATGCTCTTATGTAGCTTCTAAGGACCCAAACAATATGTATTGCCTTCTTTTCTAAAAAAATGTATCTCAAAATCGAGTATACCGATTTTGTTTAAACTTTACTGAAGTGTAAGATTAACTTTGACCACCATCAACGATTCTATTTAAATATAGCATAAGCGAAACATTTTCGTAAAGCCGACATCCACAGTTGATTTTCATATTTTGTACTGACAACTATTTACACGACATATTTGATGACGAATAATTTGGTTGTTTTTCATTTAATTTTGAGGATGAGTGATTGAGAAAGTTTGCACAATGTTTGTGCACTTTTAATTCATTTCTACGGGAAATTATAGCCGCAACAATAAGTAGTGAATTTCACTTTTGTCTTGTTGTTCATAAAAACAAATTTGGGTATTACAACAATAAACAAAAAGAAAAGTATTTTTAGAAACCATAATTTTTAACAAACAAACCTCAAAAGTAAACGATAATATCAATAATCGTTGCGCTAATAATGATTATCTTAACTGCCTTTATTTAATATGTAAACTAGTAATCTTCGTCCTTGAATACGTTTATTGCTCAAAACGTAAAGATTTTTTTAATTCCTGGACGCTGACCGAGTCTTTCCTTTATAAATAAAGCAACAACCAAGCTTCAACTTAACTAAGTCCATATGCAAGCTAATATACGAAGTTTCGTGAATATAAATCAACTCCTGTTATCATAAAAACTAAACATGAACAAAGCTAACAATTCCTAATCTGTTTTAGTAATCTGTTAAATAATCAATTGTAAAACTAAATTATTTTTAACTGGTTAGTCCTGGATTATGTTCTTAAATTACTAATTTAAAACGCTAGAAAGTGTGAATTAAGACACATCCAAAACACCCGAATGTCGAAGTTTCCCAACAACTTGACAATCCAGAACTGGGTGTGGCGAATTAAAAGGGTTAAGTTGTTTGTCCTTGTTTAGAAAACGAAATAATAAATAACAATAAAATGTAGTGGTGGTACAGTGTTGGGGGGATTTACTAGGTATTACCACTAGCACAACACAGCCAATGCCTTTATCAGTAAATAAAGTGGTAGATAGTCCACAAGACTAGTTGTAGTAGCCTATAATTAAACTACTAGTGTTAGCTTAATACATGGCTCTCGGCTACTTGGTTGTGTTTGTATATTTCACTTTTTTCATGTTTTAGGTTTATCACTTGATAACGACAGTTGATTTTATCTCTCGAAACGTCGTGTATTAGTTTTATTCAAACTTTGTTTAATTTAATTTTGGTTGTTGGTTTTTTATAACTGATAGATAAGATTTACAAACTACATACTAAGTATTTTTTATGCGTGTCCTATTAGAGCACACGCATAATAGGCTTCATCACTAGGACCAAAAGTGAAGGTTTTCAATACAAGCTCAAGTTTAATAAGCGAGGATCAAAAAGCTTCTTTTGGTCCAAGTGATGAACTTTATTTTTCGTTATACTGCAAATAATATAAGAAAACAATATCACAAAAACTAAAATGTTATAACCTATTTACCTTCAAATCTATGGTAACAGCTGTTTCAACGGCTATTTACAATCGAGAGTGTCGGTTGATTTTTTAGATGCTTTACAATCATTAATTCGTATAAACGAAGTAACAGCTGATGACCTCGACCTCAGCTGATGTTTTTAGGTTCTAGGATTAAAAGGAACAACTTTAGCATCTCAATTCATTATTGAAAACAGCTGTTTTTGAAGCAGTAGCCTATGACGAAAACAACTTTATAAATAGTCACGATTTTGCAACTTTACCGAACTTTATATTTTAGCAATCAAATTAATCTACTAAATATATGTTGTTTCTGTTACACGCTACATTACAAAAACTATTAGGGATACTATTAGTGAGATTGTTTAAATTTAAGGGTTCCGTGTTAGAAATTGTGATTTCTAGAAATACCTTCCTGTTTTTGGAAAAAAAATCCGATTAAACTTATCAATAATAATGTGAACATTTCATAGTTATCAAAAACTTTAAAACCAAAATAAACAAAGTGAGTTTGTTTATTAAAAAAGTTATACAATTGCAAATATGGTCACACTTCGTGGTTTTCTAAAGAAAGGAACAACTAAAAATACAAATTCCCGCCTCAAACACGCCAGCGTTTTAACTCCGTGATTAGTTTTGTATAAACAAATTCATGAAATCAATGATGTATCAACACAGATGGCTGAGTAAGGGTTGAATAACTTTGCAAGTAAAATTACACAGGGATACGTGGCTATGAATATTGTTTGCAATAATACGATGTATTTAAATACTTGTTTTGGTGTAAAGTATACAAACAGATTGTGTGGCTAACCCTAAGCATAATCAAATCCGTGTGAACTTTATCGTACGCTGTATTGAGTAGTCTAATAGCAATATAATGTAGTACATGGGATTTAAGTCCTGAGATAATAATTATGCACAAATATTCGTCATAATGATCGACATTGTTGGTGTTTTACTTTCTGATATACGAGTAGTATACGATGGATAAATAAAATTTAGTTTTCATCAAAAACAGCCCATTGATGTCCCTTGAGACAAAAACGTTTTTGGATTGACTGTCGTCTCCAACGGAAAAGTGGACAGATATTGTGCGAGAACTTATTATGTTAACTGGATAGCTGCTATAAGACAACAAAATTCAACTTTCATAAAATTGGCTATAAAACTTTCGATCATTTTTTCTGAAATATAGCCTCTAACTATCCTCAAAAAAGTATTGGTTCTTTCACAACTACGACAGTTCAGAAATTACCGGTAAAAAACACACGAAAGTGTCGATGGAGATGCTACAAAAGAACTGACTTCTCAAAACAGGCTTTATCGATTTTATTTAAATTTTGACGGAATTTGAAGATTAATGAAACTCGATGAAACGTAGAGAAACTGTGCAAGGATAACAAAGATACTGATGAAGAATAATTGGAATAAGGACTAAAATGAAATTAATCCACACCAATAGAAACTCTTTTTCGTCATACTGCTTCAAAAACAGCTGTTTTCAATACATGCATTGAGATGCTAAAGTTGTTATTTTTAGTCCTAGAACCTAAAAACATCAGCTGAGGTCAAGGTAATAAACTGTTACTTCGTTTATTGGAATTAATTAACGATTGTAAAGCATCTAATAAAAAAACCGATACTCTCGATTGTAAATAACAATTAAAACATCTGTTGCCATCGATTTGAAGGTAAATAGGTTATAACATTTTAGTTTTTGTGAAATTGTTTTCTTATATTATTTGCACTGCACTATAACGAAAAATATAGTTCGTCACTTGGACCAAAAGAAGCTTTTCGATCCTCGCTAATTTTCCGGCCTTGGCGTTACTTGAGCTTCTATTAAAAAAGCTTCACTTTTAGTCCTAGTGGTGAAATATGCTATTTTTTTTAGTATGTTCTACAAAACTTTTAATAGCACATTTTGTGCAACTAGAACAAATACTTAATGTTTATACACATATATATGTTTTATATAATATAAAATAAGAGAGTTTTTCCTTAATTATTTCACAACTCTGAGTTAAAAATAAGCGCTCAAATTTAAATTCAATAAAAAATATATTTTAACAAAATTATACCTTTTTTTAATAAGCAATGATGGTATGACTTTTTTTTATAGCTCTAGATGAAAAACAGCTGTTACCATCGATTTGAAGGTAAAGAGGTTACAACATTTTTAGTTTTTTTTTCAAATTTTCTTATATTATTTGCAGTATAACGAAAAATATAGTTCGTTGGGGTCTATACGTAAGCACGATAGCAGCAACAAAAATTAAAATAGAGACATGAAATTTTATATAGGGGAATGTGCTAATATAGAACCCTATTGAAATTTTAAAAAGTCTAATTAAATATTAAAATGGCTTTGTTCATATCTCGTGGGTTATTAAACATATTTTGTAAAACGAATAAAGACGGCCGGCTAGCTGGAAAAACCCCTCTCAGTGATTAACCCACTGGAAACTCTTTTGAATTAAAATAACTTCCTTAAATCTTCTAAATTGTTAAGTAATACCTACTGAATAGGGAAGTTGTTACAAAACTAGTCTAAACAAGTCATTGTTTAAACATGAGGAAGAAATAATGTTAATAAAAGAAAAGTAGAATAGTAAAAAATGTTAAAATATATTTACTTTGTCATACGGTTGATAAAACCGTATTGAATATATAAACGACAACATATATGTTGAATATGTTATATAACATGTCCTAACGTAAAATGTATACATAAAAAACATAATTATGTACAAACAATGCAAAAAGGAAAGCACTAAAAACTGCACCCTAGTTCCTTTTCTTACCTGAAACCTCGTATGAAATATCGACTCAGACGTAAGTTTAAATTTAATTATTTTATTATTAGTTAAGTTATTTTTGAAAACTTTACTTGGTAATAACAAAAGAAAAATTAATACGAGCATGTACATTTTACAGTGTGATGGAACGTATTGCTAAGAGAAGTATTTCCCGCATGATGTTTTAATTTTGTTGGAATATAAAAAGTTTATTAATAACTTAAAAGTACTTTATTTGTGTGTTTTCACTTACTACAGAAGGCCGAAACTATAGTTACTAATACAACAGTTTACCTAATTACGTTAAGTGTAATAATCTTCTAGAAGACGAGTAAAGGTCAGCGATTGCTTGAAATTGGTATCATTTTACTTAAAATTTGCGCAGACTCAAAAAACGAGAGTAGCGAGTGGCTGCTCTTTAGAAGGTGTCCAAGGCCGAGACATTGATACGAGCGAATTGAATGAACACGCTTTGATATGCACACTACTAAGCTCGTTATGCGCTAGTCAACGTCAAACAACAACTAGATTCAATAAACCTGTGAAACCAACTGTTTTAAACACCCTAATGGAAAAGACCCTTTGATCTACCAATACAATTTAACATTTCCTACAAGCACCAAGAGACAAACTTTAGGACATTACATTAGAGGATCTGCTTGTATTACATTGTGTGATGGGGCCTGGTTCAATACATCGATTTGTTCGTCTTTAGTACATGGTTGTGTGAGAAAGTTAGTGCAATATTGTGCAAGTTATAATGTATCCACTCAACTGCATACCTAGGACATTGGTGTTGCTATGCACATTGCCAAGATGTACAAAATAAGTATTGTAGAATCATGTAGAACATAGATCAAAATTAATAAATAATAATTTGGACGTTTTTTTACATTTTCTATTAACGAATAATAAACATATCTTTTAGCTGGTTTGTTTTTCGAAAAGACTGAGAATTAAATGTAACAATTTTCGTTTTAATATTTTAAGTACACAATGTGACACCCAAAAAACCACAACATAAAGATTTAACGCAATATAGTGCTGTTTATCCACAGATACAAAATTATCTAGTTACATACTCTGTATATATCTTGAATCCGAAGCATTTCACCATCGAAAACCATTTAGATTTTGTAATATAACAGCAGTATATTTGATAAAAATCGTTCGAGCCGATTCTGTGTTATTGTCTTTTGATAGGTATACCTAAATTTTAGTTAACCTACCAAAAGTAATGGAAAAATATTTGGCAAAAAAATATGCCCAAGCACCAAATTGGAATAAAATTGTAGTGCAGGAGCTCAAAATTAATATTTTTGCGAATCACAATGAATTTAAGTAAAAAAAACAACTCACTTAAAATACAATACGAATACATTTAAATTACTAAAAATAAAAAAGTCAATATTTGTTTACTATGAATCCAAGACTCAATAAATTTATAAACCGTATCTAATTTGTTGAGCAACTTTACTATACAGCTAAAATCAAAGGAGTCAAATTCTGTCTCAATTCTCAGCCATGAAATGACAAACGATACCATCCTAAAGTTATTTCTTTCTAATCCCAATTCCCAGACCTGACTGCACAAAATAAGCTATTGTGAAATATTGTAGAGTTTATTTTTAAATTCTTCATAAAAATATGTTTCGAGTCTCAGAGTCATATAATTATTATTGTATTGTATTTTACCGAAACAAATATTCGGAAAAAAATAAAATAAAAAGCTATCACTTATAATTTAGTAGACACTGTTAAGTTAGGTTAAATTAGGTTAGGTTAGGTTAGGTTAGATAGGTTGGGTTAGGTTAGGTTAAGTTAGGTTAGGTTATGTTTTGTTAGGTTAGGTTAGATTAGGTTAGGTTAGGTTTTGTTAGGTTTAGTTAGGTAGGTTTGGTTAAGTTGGATTATGTTTTGTTAGGTTAGGTTAGGTTAGGTTAGGTTATGATAAAATACTGACAAACGTTCCCACTTACCCACCCCCAAAACCAAATAAAAGTAATCTTGGCCAACTTTATTTAATAACTGTTTCTTCGTTTATTCGAACTAATTAACGATTGTAGGCCTAAATAACCGTTAAAACAGCTGTTGGTATCGATTTGAAAGTAAATAAGTTATAAAATTTTAATTTTTGTGAAATTGTTTTCTTATATTATTTTCAGTATAACGAAAAATATAGTTCGTCACTTGGACCAAAAGAAGCTTTTCGATCCTCGCTTATTTTCTGGCCTCGGCGGTACTAGAGCTTCTATTGAAAAGCTTCACTTTTGGTTCTAGTGATGAAATATACTATTTTTTCAGTAGGTCCTACAAAACTTTAATAGGTCATTTTGTGCAACTAGAACAAATACTTAATATATATATATATATATATATATATATATATATGATAAAACATAAGATAGTTTTGCTTAATTATTTCGGAACTCTGGGTAAAAATAAGCACACAAATTAAAATTTAAAAAATAAATATATTTTAACAATATATACCTTTTTTTTTTTAATAAGCAATAATAAATACCTCTAGATGGAAAAAATTGAATTTTAGTCAAATTATTTGACACTTAATATTTGTTAAATTTAGTCATTTGTATTACTAATATTATTGGCCGAAAAAGTTTTAAAATACCGATATTTAACCCTTTCCTTTTTGCAAACCATGATTTATCTCTGATGTGGCCTTCTATTTCTATACACTACACCAAACTAGTAGATTTGCACGATATTCCACCGAATCGAAATGTAATATGTGAAAATAATGGGGGGAGTATTTAAAAACAAAATACGGATATTGATACTAAAGTATAAACAAAACACCCTTTCCTGTTTCTTCAAATCTTCAAGATCTGACAAAGCTGAAGAGGTATTTCGTATAAAAATCCTAATTAACCTAATCTCTAAGGTCAACGTTATTATATTCATTATAATTAAATACGCAAATTTTTAAGAAAAGATGCTATTAATTTTCTAACGAAACATTCCAAAATAACTGCTAATTATTTCCTAAACACTGTAATTCCCTAATTATTTCCTGTGGAAAAACTGTAACAATGTTTTTTTTTTTTAAACACAATTTCTTTCAATGGGAGATATAACGTCATTGTTCTCTTCATCCTTCAATACTTAAGTACATCTTTACATTTTATTTTAACAGAACCTGAGAGACAAAAAGATCATCTTTCAGTATACAAAAGGAAGGAAATTCTGAGGAATCAAATGAAACATAATATATTACATACTTTCTACGATTCGATCCTGTTTCAATTTCATAAAAGACAGATTACGTGCAACGAGAAACGTCCTTTGTGTACGTATAATACATTATTGAATAAAGTTTACTATATAATATATGATTGAATACAAGTCTACTGTACTCTTTTCTGTGAAATAGACGAGGAGTTTTATATCTTCTACTGAATCAATGTAAGATAGTAATAAATTACCAGCACAAAAACTATCAAATTACTTACTTAAACAAATATCGCACAAATACACAAAACACAAACTAATAAAAAATAATATTCGCACCCACTTCCCAAAAATGTCACGATAATTACTAGTGAGATAAAAAAGAAGGATACAAAAATATTGCACATAATTTATCCCTCATCTAACCCTAAAACCAACACCCCCCCCCTCAAAAACAATTCAGTAATTGTCAAGCAAAAAGTAGAAAATGGACCATGAACAGTCTTTCAAATAGGGCCTAAACTTGCTTCCCTCGTATCATAAACATGTCCTCGCTGTTCATCGTATTTGATACAATCTACCTTTTAATGAAGACGGTAAATGTTTTTTTTCTTCTAATTATTCCTAAACTGTAAGATATTTTTATTTGCAAATTTTTTCTCACTCGTTTACGTCATTAATATTCATTAAAATTTGAACGAAGTCAGTAGAGCTGATTTTCATACACAGCCACATTTCCGATTTTTTTATTATTTTTTTTATTGATAACTCACGATGTGGTATTTTTGGAGAGCTAGCGACAGATACGTTTTGTTTTGGTTCTTAGAGGCATTGAACAAAATTGTTAGAGCCGGTTTTGCCCTCAAATTTTGAATTTAGAAAAAAAGTCCTATACCAAAAATGTCATTTCTTAAAATGGACTGTAAAGCTACAAACAAGAGGATCTACTCTCTTGTCTGTTGTACAGCACTGGACATTCGACAGACGCCAGCCACTTACGTCTTAGTACGAAGTCACCCTTGGTACATTTAAGGACTAGGAAGATTTCAAAAGAGATATACTGTACCTGCAAACAACTCGACATAGATTTTGAACCATCACATATTTTTCTCCATACTACGTACATTTAGGGTTATAGTAGAAAGGACCTGATTGTCCTAACTCAGCCCCTTACATAAAAACATTTATCTTAACAACTATCTAACTATCTACCTATATATATATATATATATATATATATATATATATATATATATATTTATCTTGTATTAAAAGTGGATATTACAAAATAAATAATTGTGTTTTATTATCTTTAAACATGGAATCCCACCAAGAACCATCGGTCTCAACAGTTATGAAAAAAAAAATATATATATATATATATATTTATCTCTTTATCTACCTACCTATATATTTATCTACCTACCTATCTATCTACCTATCTATATATTTATCTATCTATATACCTACTTATTTATCTTTTTATCTATCTATCTATATGATCTACCAATCTATCTATCTAAGTACCTAACCACCTACCTACCTACCTACTTACCTAACTACATATCTATCCATCTACCTAATCATCTATCTACCTATCTTCCTACCTGTATATCTATTTATCTATCTATCTACCTATATACCTATCTATATATCTACCTATCTACCTACCTATCTACCTAACCATCTATCTATCTATATATCTATCTATCTACAAAATTACAGTTTAAGATTCATATTTGACTTAAAACTTCGAGATCATGTCACCCCATTTTATAAACAGATATTTCTTTTAAAACTACATGATTTAAGATTCTGTCATATATTAACAATGTTACATCTATTTTCCAAACTGGAATACCGACTTACTTGGCAAAAAGGTTTGTCTTTTCCTTGAACGTCAGTGCTAAAAGCACTAGAAAGGACTCAAGAATGCTCATAATTCCTCAGCAGAGGGCGGGACTCTGTAACAGCCTGTCGGTTATGGAACTTGCTCCTGAATGATCTAAAATCGATAGATAGCCGTATCCAGTTCACTAAATCTTTAAAGGCATACTATTTTGGGCAATATCAAGATGTGGGCTAGCTTACTGCCCAGAGTGTGACTTGTTATTTTATGGTATGCATTGTGAGTGATTATGTGAATAAATTATAGATTTGTATTTATTTTTTGCTATACATATATTTTTTTTTCTATTAGTAGGCTATAATTATAATACGGTGTTCATTTAGTCTTAAAATTAAGATAAACTATGTTTATATGTTTTATAATTATTTTTTAATTTATTTTATTTTATATTATTTATAGTTTTAAAATTGTATACAGGTTACTTTATTTCGTTATTGTAATTTATCAGAATGTGTAAGGTATTATTTAATGTCTAAACTTGTTGCCTTGTGTTTATATTGTTTTTCATTTTATTTTACTTTAAATGAATTTATTTGTACTTACCTTGTTTTGTTTAAATTGTATTCAGGTTTGTTTATTTTCTCATTGTATTATAAATAGTGTATTCACGTATCATCTTTTTATCTGGGCTTAAGTGGAAGAGAGGAACTTATGGTCCTAACTTCGCCCTACAAATAAAGTCTCTTATTATTATTATCTATCTACCTACCTAACCATCTATCTACCTATCTACCTATCTAGCTAACCACCTATTTATCTCTCTATCTAACCATCTATCTATCTACCCGCCTGAGTGAATCTAGCTTAAAAGGGTGTGAGATTGGGGTCAGTAGGTAATTAAAAAAGAACTCGATGTTCTGGGCTCAATTTTCAGAATTCATTAAACTTAGTTTATTGCATACATGCTTCACACTTAGTAATTTCTGTACTTTATTTTATATCTGATATTAGGTCTAAACGATTGATCCGTTCCAAAATACAATGTGATCAACGTGAAATCGTTTGTTAAATAATTTGCGGAATTATACACTAACAATTCAAGTGAAAAAAAATGTTGTTTTTCTGTGCGATCCATTAACAGCTGTTTCGCTGGCGATATGACGCAATATCAACCACACATTGTGGGAGACATTATTTACAAGTTCAAAAGCTATTGGCCTATTTATAATTGTATGTAAAAAGACTAACTGATTGCGTAGGAAAACAAAATTTTTTGCCTGGATTTCCACTTTATTTTATTCACATTTTTTTAAGCCTTAACTTTGATTACTTTTCTTGTAGAAAACTATGGATGCTGATTTTAAAGTTCGTATCTGAGCTTTTAGTAATCTTGAAAGAGGCATAATAGGGAAGATGAAAGAAAAGAGTCAAACTCAAGACTACACGAAAAAGGTTAAAATCCAGCTAAGGTCCATCGGGATTGCATAAATTTAGTGAAAATTGGAATTCTAGTTCTTTTGTTATCGTGCTTACAGGCAATAAAAGTTTCTTTGTTGTCGCACAAACAAGAAAATTGAAATTTTGGTAGTTGTTAATATTTGGTCTTGTGATTGTGATATGAGAAAGCTAGTGCAAGTTTATGTACTGTTTAATTCTATTCAACAAACCAAAATGTTTAAAGTCTTTGTAACATTAAACTGTTTCTGGAAAAGTATTGAACTTCGTTGTTCCTTAATAAAAATAATATAATTGTGAAAGACTATTTTAGTGGCACAGTTCGACTTTCTTGTCTGTGATATTTCAGAACTATCATTTTCAAAGGATGTCTACAATCCAGTCTGCCCCCCACCCCACCCCATCACCAACACACACCCCTATGCAATGTGGTATCATGGGTGACCTCTTGTTTGACATCTACTGTAAATCTGGCGTTATTTCTACTCTATCAGTTTGATAATACTTTTTGTCTACCATTGCTCAGGCAATCATAGAAAATTTTACTAATTGTATCCGCTATACAAAAGTATAGGGTAAGTTTATGAATGGTGAAAAATATATCTATCTCTGTTTTCAGACTTATTTTCTCGTTGAATGGCCTCAAGAAAAATCTAAAAAAGATTTTCGAAATGCCGTCCCGCAGTCGACATTAGTGCTGCTTGTATGCAAGCACGATAGCTGCCACATGAAATTTTGTATAGAGGACTACAGTGTACTTATAAAAAACGATATTGAAATACACAAAAATAATTAAAATTATCAAAATGGCGGTTATTTTATGCAGTTTTTTTGTTAATTTATCGAGTGTTATTCAATTTATAATAATAACTTAGATAAAACTTGGAGATTTCAATTCTGCATTAGGTACCCCTTAATGCACCTAACTCTACGATGAAATATAGCGAAATTATTACCAAAAAAATTACCAAATATCGAATCCTGAGCTTCCAAGAAAATATGTTATTCATATAGTTAAGAGATCAGCAGGAGTGTTGTGAGTTGAGGCTCCTTCATATATGCACACACTCACACATATATATATATATATTCATTAATTTCTGTCTCTGACGTCTGACACTATTTGAAGGCCTGTGCGGCCTTATCTAGTGCCAAGTGTCCCATTGATTAACTTAATAATATTTATTGATACCACCTGAAAATTAACGACACCCCTAATTGTTAAAACTTACCTAATCTAAAGGAGAATATCCACCATCAGCAGAACCACCACCCCCACGAGTCCAACCTCCACTACATGAGTGACGGAGTGAAGCTCCGCCAGGGCTCCTATGCCCCGCAGTACCATTTTTAGCTATACTGATTTCTCAGCTTCGCTCCGATGCCCAGAATGGTCGCGGGCCCGTGATCGTAAACAGAACACCATTCACGACCACTACGCTTTCGGATTCTCTTCATGCTCCGCCTGAGACTTGACGGCACACTCCAGGTCACCTGGTTTTCCGTACCCACTCACACACTTATACCGGACTTCCGTTCCTTGTAACGTCGAGGTACTCCTCTGCCGCTCTCATCAGTATCAACAGCTCTGGCCATAGAGCTTTATTGAACAGGCTACTCCCATCTCCGGTATCCGGCCAATCTCTTCATATATGTACAGCTTCAAGGTTCTCGAAGGTCGAGAAACTGACACGAGCGAAGCTAGTGTACCCCGCTTAATGTATACACATCTGCGCGACCAGTCGCCAAGATTGTAATATATACAATTACGAGGTTCTAAAACCTATGTAACAACTGTTTGTAACAAACTTTTTGTAATGGATAAGACCCCTTAATCTACAATATAAGATTTCCTGTAAGTATTATTAATATGAATTATTTGTACATTTACCATCATTTCTGTAGATAAAAATCTATACACGACGTTTCGAGGGTATAAATCAACTCTCGTTATCAAGTGTTAAACTTAGACCATAAAAGTTAAAAACGTCGATATAGCCTAGTAGCTTAGGATCGTGTTGGACACTATAACTAAATCTATAACCTGAGAAAAATAAATCAAACCTAAAACTAGAAATTCCGTCAAAACTATGATAAAATACAAATGTGATTAAATAAAACTACCATACACAGGTATCTATGAAGAGTTTAGTCTGAGATCAAGTCATTATTCCCACCTGTGGGTTAAGCGGTAAATAATGTCTTATAAGGACCAAAATACCAACTTTAGCGTTTTATATTTTGACATTTAGAGGATATACTTGTGTGATGGGGACAATCCATGATGGCGCCTATCAACTTCTTTAATTTTTTGTTTATGTATATCTTACGAAACGAAATAGGTACAGTACCCTCAGACTAGGAGAGTGTCTGGTGTAATGGGCGTGTCCTCCCTCCTACTTGTTTCCTTAACCTGACTTAACGGTACAACCCGTTCCAAGAAAACTAGGTACATAAATTACTGCTTATCTACATTTAATTCCTAAATTTTAAGTACAAATTAATTCTTGAAAGTTTAATTTTGTAAACGTTTTATTCTTATTTAGACCGATAAAAGAAACGAAAGTAGGAGTAGGCGTTTACACAGAAGCATTTGAGGTCTATATTTTTTTATTAGGGTTGTACCACTGAAAGCAAACACAACAAACGAAGTGTGGGGGCCCTTCTTTTCCTCTCCACCCCAGACACATTCCTACCTTGAGGATACTGTATATAATGCCTCCTCTTGCTAACTTTACAAGAATTGTTTAGTTTTTTGTGTTTAAAAACAATAATTGTTATTCGGAATGCAACAATTGAATCATGAAAGGAAGGGATTGAAAACATCGTTTAAAAACTGTCAAAAGAGAGAACAAAAAATTCCACATCTAAAAATTAAAAAGCAATATGAATTCTTTTCTCTGTAATTTTAATAATTTACAATTATTTTCTGAACTGTTTAAATTAGTCCGTATTAATCTTATTCATCTAAGTTAGATATTTTAACGATACCGAAGGGGTTTTACACGACAGTCTCCGAAGAAGTCCGAATCTGTTGACGACAGTTAATGGAATCCATAATTTAATTATAACAACTCCCAGATAATACACTCCAGAGCGTAACTTTAATTAAAACAGACTATTAAACTGTCCAATTACAAATGCCGTCTGATTATAATTGCACGCCTCGCAAAGTGTCCCTCGGAGAAGGCAAGATTTTTATCACGTTTTATTTCTTCCCCTTTGCCTTATCTCTGTCAAGTGTCACAATTATTTATTTATACAATGCAATATAAAATTATTGAATCCTGTGTCTGCATTTCATTATTATAAGCGAATTTATAATAAGAAAATTCTTGTAATATGGTAAAGTCAATATCCGATATTATAAATTATCCACTGATCCTACTGCTAGGAGAAATTTAGCACCGTTTTCCTCTTTCTTTCCTTTGGAGATAGACAGAGAGGTAGATAGAGAATATAACAGGATAGATGATTTAATTGAGCCAAGTGAATGTCCAAAAACTGAAACACTGAAGAAAAAAAATTACACCAACGTTATTTGAGGAGAGGGAGATAAATAGACATTATTAATTAAAAAATGGAAATTAAGTTAAATGGTATTATTAAGTAAAAAGGTTGTGGTGTGTTCTACACCATAGTTTGCCCCTTCAATCCCGGGTGCAGTAGATCTTGGGGTTCATTGGCATTGCGGGTTGCTGCAAACCAGGTTACAGACCCACCCCGCTAGTTGGCACGCATCGAAATAGTTCAAGAAAGTGCACAAGGCAACGAGATCGGACCAGCGTACACATCCATCATTTACATCGATAAGTATTTAGATTAGGTTTCTTGTTAGTAATTTGCCCTGCTGTACTCCACTTAAATAATGATACACTAGACCAGATTGGGGTGGGTCTTTGACACAGGGTCTTACGGTGCGCTACAAACTGTCATGACCCGGACAATGCCATACGTGGCTAGTCGGCCATTTTGGCACAGTTAGTTACGTAAGGACCACTAAGTTATTAGAATCACCCACCTAACAAATATTATTTATTTCTATAGTTTAATAATAATAATTTAGCATGTAAACGCGCATCAATGCTGGCCGACCGAGTTTGTCAAATTTCGTAGTTCCCGGTCCAACCTGCTTCCAGGCCCCATTCAAAAGATCCACGACCTACCCTCAAACTCACCTCACACTCTAAAAAGTACCTTCTGTTAA
Source organism: Aphrophora alni (assembly GCA_963513935.1). NCBI lineage: Eukaryota > Metazoa > Arthropoda > Insecta > Hemiptera > Aphrophoridae > Aphrophora > Aphrophora alni. Next base: position 24,843,537 of record OY740772.1, on the reverse strand, counting down.
CGAAAGCTAAACCCTCCCACAACGAGCTGTAAGGGAAATATCTTAAAACGAGACTTTTATCATAACCAAACACCCCCATCCTACTTCGCCCTTGCCCTAGTTTTACCCCCAACTTTTAATAAGCGATTTTATTTAAAATATAATTATTCCTCACATTAAAATCTTTTATCAATCTGACCACCTGTTAATTCCCGACAAACGTATTCTGGAAAACACTGTAAATTGTTCCCATTCTCAAACGTCAGAAAACCACCAAAATCAAGATTACGAGATTTTAACGTCGTCACAATTATTTCTTATTTTATAATTGAAAATATAAACAATCCAATACACTCTAAATAAATACAAAGCTACATTTCTATTTATGAACACAAATAACTTTTATAACAAAAATTATGACTCGTGAATATTCAAGAAAACTTACTTTACTTTGGATGTGCCAATTACTATTAAACTGTAAAGAATATTTATTTTATTTCTTAAACGATACTAAATGATTCAAAATTTATTCACTCATTAATCTTGATTAAATTTATAAGGCCTTGGAAATTTGATTTCCGTCACAACCAAATCCGCATCATGTATTTCGGCCATAATTTAAGTTTTGGTATGCAGAAAATATTCGGTGAATAACCATCGTAACTGTGAAAACTATTTGGTTCGTAAGAATATCACAATTTAGTAAATCACGGTTTTAAGAGTCCCATGTAATACACAAGTTCGTTACAGTGATGGAATGTTGGGTGATAGCTCTCTGATCAAGAAGTGTATTTAACATGGGTTCTAATCCCACTAGGGACAAAATGTTGATTCAGTTCAACTAGTCTTGATTATTTCCTACCTGTGGTACTGAGGTGGTACCTACCTGAAATTTACGGACGAGGTTCTGCAGTTTAAGGAGAGGGGGTGATTCTTATAAAAAATGTAAACTGGTGTTTTTGTTATAAATTGGTTCAATACATTACGCTAGGTATTTTACTACCTAATGGACAATACAATGAAAAGAAGTTTTAATTTTTATCCTAATTTTGAAAACTTTCTGATAGCCTAGGATTTTTTACAATATATGTCTATGAATATGGAAGAACTTTATGGGTGTCAATAAATTTTCAATAACTTTTCTATTTACAGTTTCATTTAAAAACTGTTACAGGTTCACTTTTAAAATTAATGAAAACTTCAATATTTTACTACATTCAGGATGTTTCAAAACGAAACTATAGGATATTATAAGGAGTAAAACGTTTCCACCTAAATCTATGCAGGAACGTTTGTATAATCATCATAAATTTCCCTATAGTAGTTACTTCAAAAAAATATTAAATACAATGACTTCACACGAACCCAATCGAAGAAACATGATACTGACTTGGCTCAACACAGATGCTCAAAGATCTGAACCTCCAAAAACGGGGAATAAGTGATTTATGACCTCTTAAGGGAATGGAAAACGACATTTTCCTTCCAGTATGACTAACATAACGTTATCATAACAACTCTATCTCGGTATTAAATTAATCCATCAAACCTAACGCGTAGCAGTACTTGAAAATGTTTCATTAAACTTTTTAACGCGTCCTGCATCTCTCTGAGTTTAATCGAGTAATAATATCCTAATTTGGGTGTAGGATTACGATATTGATAAATAAATAATAAAAGTTTTCTCACGTAGAGTAGTTGTTAATAGATTCCAAGCTATTTGTAGGATAGTACCGATTTTTCCCTAAAGTTGCTTTTCCTAAACAATATTACCCGTGCTTAGTACAAAATTAAGATATACCCACCTGAATTCCAAAGTTGAAGTGACTACATCTAATTAGTCTTGATTTATAAATATTTTATAACTAAGTATCTCAACATTGTCTTTAATGTTAGTTTCTCAACGACTTCTTATACTTTTCCCTGTAATGACCTGAAACATCCTGTGCATTTCATTTTTTTATTTTACAAGTTTTTACATTAAACTTCATGTGTCTGAAAAAACTCGGTTTTTGAAAGAAAAAATTATTTGAACTTATGATTCATGTAAAAACCGTTATATTTCCAATTTTCCAAAGAGTCACCTGACTAAGACCAACTGGAGAGGAGGGAGGGGTAAAGGTTGCAATGTAAGGAACCCACTATAAGGTCAGTATTAAAAATAGAAGCTAGATAATGAACTGCCAGAAAACATCGATTGGAAACCTCTAAGGTCTTTACTTTGAAAGATGACCATTGAAGCTCGCATACAAGTGTGGAATCGTAGTTCCAAAAGACAGATCTGAAAAATGTATCATCCTGTATAAAATATTTGGTATTATTGGTTTTATTTCTGAAACCGTTCTAGTTGATGTTTTTGGTAGGACCATTTCGAATTTGTGTATTCCGTATTAGTAGTTTTAAGTAGCATTTATCGTTCTGGTAATTTTAGTGCAAAATAATAAGCGATTAGTATAAAATAACTAATCCTCAAACCACAAAAAAAAAAGACTAACGCAATTAACGTTAGAAAATTTAATAAAACCTTGTGTACATTTCTGTAACATAGCTATCATCCTCAGAGGGAATAAACCAATTTATTATGTACATTACCGAAATGTACATAAGGATTTATTAAATTTTCTAAAGTTAGTTGTGTTAGTGTTTTATTTATGGTTCGGAGATTACTTCTTTTATAATGTTTTTAGCCACAAGATCCATTGTATTTTGTATTAAACTATTACTTTATAGTCCATGAAATATGTTTATTTTGTATTAAAGAATTTTATTTGTAATAGTAGAAATTATATTTTATTCAAATTTGACACTATCAATTACCATGTATGGTAAACTACATGAAAAGCCCTCGCCCCGGTTTACCATAGAGAAGGCTAACTGTTAAACAAGAGAAATGCGCTGTGCCACGTTAGCCAAAGTTATATCCCGAAGGAAAAGGGTATATCCTCAAACCAGCATAAAAAGATAAGGTGCTGGTTTCTAGAACAAAAAAAATTGAGGGTGTCAGCTGTAGGAGCCCGAAGTGGTGGCATTCTTAATATCTTTCGTATAGACTTCATTAAAGTTATTTATAGTTATCCACTTGTCACTCGCATCTCGGGGACGGTAGGCTACATTGGCGTGGTAAAAACTGATGCCTGGCCATGTTGACATAACGGGTAACAAACATGCTTGTGGCTCTACCAAAAGAACGAGCAGCCCTTCTCGAGACTACAGCTTAAGTCTGCCTAATATCCGCAAAGACGAAAATAACTCGGGGAAACAACAATAACTAAAAGAACTGTCAACCGTAATCTGATACTCAGAAGTCTCTTGCAAAGTAACAGACCCACAGCAGAGGTACCGGCCACACTACAGTAACCTCAGACTAGGATTGTGTCTGGTGTAAGGGGCGTGTCCTCCCTTCTGCTTGGTTCCATAACCTGACTTAACGGTAGAAAACATTCCAAGAAAACAACTTTACACAAATTACTGCTTAGCTACATTTAATTCCTAAAGATACAACTTCGTGACAGACTTTTGTAAACATTTTATTCTTATTTAAACCGATAAAAGAAATGAAAGTAGGGTACACGTTTACACAGAAGCATTTGAGGTCTATATTTTGTTATTAGGATTGTACCGCTGAAAGTAAACGAAACAAACAAAGTGTGGGGGCCCCTTTTTTCCTCTCCATCGCAGACACATTCCTATCTTGAGGGTACTATAGTATAGGTCCACCTCCAGAGACTTCATGCCCAACTCTGCAACAACGAAAGGGAGGAAATTAAACACTTTCTGGCCTGCACCACCCTCAAGTACTCCGACCATACATCACAGAATTCCTTTGTCAAGACCTACTAGGAAGGAAGGCATCGGATTTGAGAGTTGTCTTAATGGGCGTTAGCTAAAGTAGCAGGTAATTTTTCGAAATTTTCTCTTTATCAACAACCTAAACAAATCGATTGTGGAATTTAGCTACGTATTAAAGTCGAGGTCAACAAACGGCGGATACATATAACCACCAAAAAACTCGCCTCCTACGTTAGCGTATCAACTACATACCGTGTATTTATTTCTAACAATGACAAGACGTTTTCTACTACAACACTCATTACAAATAACTAAATATCATGGTTGCATGTTAAACAATATCTCTTTGATTGGATTGCTTACATAAATGTCGCTAAGATAATTATTACAGCTAACAACTGATATTTCATGTTTCTGTATAACAATAACAATGACCTTGACAAACGTTTACCGGCAGCCAGTCACAAACCAGCTGTTTAATAACAGATCATGAACACACAGCTCAGGTATGTTACTGTTCTGTGACACTGCTAAAGGAAGTTTACTACAAGTTGACATCTAGCGCATGCGTAGACGTAGAGATGTACTTTGTAAAAGTAGTACCAAACTTGGAAATGTCATCGACACGTTTTGTTGGCTAATTTTAATGTCATGGATATAACTGCTACAGCATCGGTAAAATAAACACACAAGACCTATGTATTACACCTCTGTAAAATATCCGACGATCATTAGTGTTCCTGGAGAAACAATAAATACCAATGAAAAAGATACGGATTTTAAAATGTATAAACACTCTTAAGAACTATTCGGTCCATATGTAAAAATATTTATAAATCGAATTTCACTTGACATATTCACTTCAAATGCTATACATTAGTAGGCTGTACATCTGAAAGTTTTCATTCAGTACTAGACGCAAAAAAATATCAAAATTTCTTTTTTTGAAGACTTATAAAGTTGTAATGTAAAATTTTACGATAATTTCCGTTTATAACAATAATTACGTATAAATAAATATTGATCTTGACTTGAGAGATAACATTAGATAAAAAAAATCACGACAACAAGTTCTCACAAAAAATACGTTTATTAATCGAATGCGTTTCAACGACAAAGTCGCCATCCTCAGTGATACATGAGATACAATAACAAAACTATAACTTGTAATTTCTAATTTCGGTTTTGAATTATTACGTTTTGTTAATGTTTTATTACAGACATCATTTTCCCAAATCGTACGTTAAAATCTTTATAACTTTTTTTTTGTAATTTCTTATTTCGGTTTTGAAATTTTCCGTTATGTTTATGTTTTATTTCAGACATCATTTTCCCAAATCGTACAGTTATAGTTTTGTTATTGTAGCTAATGTATGACTGAAGATGGCGACTTTGTCGTTGAAACGCGTTTGATTAATAAACGTAAACGTAATTTTTGTGAGATCTTGTGTTAGAGGTTTTTTTTAAATCTAATAATGACGTAATTATTAAAATCCAAAAATACCACTTTTTTGGAAAATCTAATTTCAAATCATGGAAAAATCGGCAGTTGTATACATGTAAGGTATGCTCTTTTATATTGAATCATATTTGCTGTTACAAGAGATATGTATTGTTTCTTGCGTCACGAATAAAACTGGCGATTTCTCTGTTAATTGAAGTGTTATTAGTTTTTATTTTTATTTGTAATAGAATTTTTCAACTTTTACCGCGAAAATTTTTCAAAAAAACGAACGGTTTTCATGAAATTTTACATTCAATTTTTAACATTTTTCATTTGACAAAAGTAGATCAATTTTGATATCGTTTGGTGTACAATTTAGACATGTATATATCGGTATTTTCAGATTTACATCTGTATAACAAATAGGAGTGAAAATTTGGATTTATAAATTTTACCAAATGTCAGGTCTTTCTTTTATTTGTTGTTGATTTGTCTATATTGACATATAGTTGTCAACGAAAATGACCATATTGAAAATCATGCTTTTTCGGATTCTTTTTTCGGATATTTGAAGATCAGAAATAAAACGGAAGTGGACTTTTACTGTAATACAACACTTACTTTATACTATGTATATTAAAACGTAGAATGACGTATATTTGAGCCGTCAAAGAACATTTCAAACTCTTATCGCTGTTTAGACCAATAAGAAAACTTTGTTAATGGAGAATGAGAATATAAATTCTTCATGAAAATTGGAAACAATTCTGCTAAGAGGATGCTACTCGTTAGATTAATTACTTAAAAAATTGGCAATTTTTAAAATGGAAAATATCGAGTTACTATTTGGTCAAATTTTATTACAAGTAATGAAAACTCTTTAGATTTTACGGACACCACCATGATATTTAAAGTAGGTTTTCATAGTGTACCGCGCCTCTACTGTGTCCCTGACGTGGTTAGGCTGTGTTGGTTGTATTAATGATATTTTACAAATGAAATATATTTTCTATCGTGTTCCTACAAAGCGGTTATCGTGTTGGATCGTCCATGGAAGTGTTTCAAGACAGGTGACCGGCGCAAACCGAAACACAAGTCCTGTGAAGACATGAAGCACTCGATAGCCGTTTATCGGCGACCACTGGTAATTTACTACTATTTGGCAGTCTATGCAATTTCGACGAAGATACTGAATTACTCCTCGACTTCTCGCTAACGCAAACATTTGGTGTCTTTTTTGAAGTTATTTATTTATGCATTTAGGATATCCGATGAATCGATGATCATGAAATTTATGAACAATTTTAAGAGTCTCTAAGTAAGTACAGAATTTATGATGTAGTTTTAAATATGATTTTTATTTACAACTGCTTTACAATTTATAAATTAGACAAACAGTCTACAGAAACAATGATATAGCTTAACTGAGACACCAGTTTTCTTAAAACTAGAGATCTACTTATTAGATATCAATGGAATGTGTGTTGTTTAATATGTTAGAAGAGCAGGGAAAGATATAACACCATTTTACGAAAATTGGACACGGTAGACATAGTAGGAGCATAGAGAAGAACACGACATAGAAACGACAGGAGCTCAGTTGAAGCACGACATAGACACGGTATGGGTACAGAGAAGAGCACGATATAGACACGGTAGGAGCACAAACAAGAACACGACATAGACACGGTAGGAGCAGAGTTGAAACACGACATAGACAAGGTATGGGTACAGAGAAGAGCACGATATAGACACGGTAGGAGCACAAACAAGAACACGACATAGACACGGTAGGAGCAGAGTTGAAACACGACATAGACACGGTATGGGTACAGAGAAGAGCACGATATAGACACGGTAGGAGCACAAACAAGAACACGACATAGACACGGTAGGAGCAGAGTTGAAACACGACATAGACATCGTAGGAGCAGAGTTGAAACACGACATAGACACGGTATGGGCACAGAGAAGAGCACGATATAGACACTGTAGGAGCACAGACAAGAACACGACATAGACACGTAGGAGCAGAGTTGAAGCACGACATAGACACGGTATGGGTACAGAGAAGAGCACGATATAGACACGGTAGGAGCACAGTTGAAGCACGACATAAACAAGTTAGGGGCACAGACGAGAGCACGACATAGACACGGTAAGAGCACAGACAAGATCACGACATAGGCACGGTAGGAGTACAGTTGGAGAACTACATAGACAGGGTATGGGTACAGAGAAGAGCACGATATAGACCCGGTAGGAGCACAGACAAGAACACGACATAGACACGGTAGGAGCAGAGTTGAAACACGACATAGATACGGTATGACCACAGACAAGAGCACGACATAGACACGGTAGGAGCACAGTTGAAGCACGACATAGACGCGGTATGGGTACAGACAAGAGCACGATGTATACACGGTAGGAGCACAGTTGGAGAACTACATAGACAGGGTATGGGTACAGAGAAGAGCACGACATAGACACGGTAGGAGCAGAGTTGAAACACGACATAGACACGGTATGACCACTGACAAGAGCACGACATAGACACGGTAGGAGCACAGTTGAAGCACGACATAGACGCGGTATGGGTACAGACAAGAGCACGATGTAGACACGGTAGGAGCACAGTTGGAGAACTACATAGACAGGGTATGGGTACAGAGAAGAGCACGACATAGACACGGTAGGAGCAGAGTTGAAACACGACATAGACACGGTATGACCACAGACAAGAGCACGACATAGACACGGTAGGGGCACAGTTGAAGCACGACATAGACGCGGTATGGGTACAGACAAGAGCACGATATAGACACGGTAGGAGCACAGTTGCAGCACGACATAGACGCGGTATGGGTACAGAGAAGAGCACGATATAGACACGGTAGGAGCACAGTTGAAGCACGACATAAACAAGTTAGGGGCACAGACAAGAGCACGACATAGACACGGTAAGAGCACAGACAAGATCACGACATAGACACGGTAGGAGCACAGTTGAAGCACGACATAGACGCGGTATGGGTACAGACAAGAGCACGATGTAGACACGGTAGGAGCACAGTTGGAGAACTACATAGACGCGGTATGGGTACAGACAAGATCACGACATAGACACGGTAGGAGCACAGTTGAAGCACGACATAGACGCGGTATGGGTACAGACAAGATCACGACATAGACACGGTAGGAGCACAGTTGAAGCACGACATAGACGCGGTATGGGTACAGACAAGAGCACGACATAGACGCGGTATGACCACAGACAAGATCACGACATAGACACGGTAGGAGCACAGTTGAAGCACGACATAGACGCGGTAGGAGAGCAGTACCGTTTGCTTAACGTGGGGTAACATGCAGAGAATGCTCTACGTTAGCTAGCGTTGCTGACTCGGTCCCTCCGGACCTCGACTTTATAAATATCATATTTCCTTGAGAAGCAGGTTCCGAAATTGCTTTTTGACAATAAATTCACTATTTGTCGTCATAAAGAGGTGGTGATGGTAGAATTGCAATGTGCAATGTATCTAATTTGGTATTTTATAAGTTGAATAACACACGAGATATAAAACAAAAATATGTTTAATGGGCATCATTTTTACATTTTCCATTTTTTTTTTAATTATGTATGAGATCGTTATAGTCTTCTATAGGAAATTTCATGTTCCTATATTTTTTTCTGCTATCATACGACAGAAGGCATGTCGAAATTTAGTTTTTCGGTTAGAAAACGGAGGTTGAAATTGTTTGAAATTACTAACCTTAGCCTGTACTTCGTACGTTGGATAAGTAAATAATTCAGATTTACTCATATTTTAGACTAGCGTGTTGTACTGGAGTACCGTGTTTTCATACGAGTTTAGACTCATGTTGATACGACCTAGGAAATGCCTGACACTATTGTACCATTTAGATATACGAATATAAGCACGTTTTATAACATATTGCACGATATATGACTAACATGATGTGGTTACATAAATAGTGGGTAAACATTCTCGCTTGAACGTATGCTTGTATGACAAAACTTTTTTCTGTAAGAAAATTAGTCATTAAATGTTTCAATATTTTGATTTCTTTATAGTTATACGATACCAGATGCCAGTGGCAAGGCGAGTGCTTGCCTCGTTACAGGATCAGAGTAATCCATCAAAGTTTACGTAGGTTCGAACCCGATTGATAACGTTGGGTTTTTCTTTGTCTAACCTACACCCATTTCATTAGTCTAACGTGCACAAAGTAAAGATTAAAAGGGAAAAGATCCTTTTTTTCTTCTTCGTCGAAAATTAGATTTGGAGAGAATTTACAGTGACTGGCTGAATGATGCATTTAAATAAAACATAAAAATAGGAATAATTATTAATCAATTTTTATAGAATTCGTTGTTGGTAACATACAAGAAAATAATCTACGCATGTTAATTTTAGTTAAGGAAAATCTTCTGATTAATAAAATATATCACGTTATGAAATATCAAAAAATGCGACACAATCAAAACAAATCTACTTTTAGAGAATATAATAACTATAAATGAAAATGAAAGTTGATTGCAGTAATTAATATCATTTCCCCGTTAGCAAATTCCTAATATTTTAATTTAATTATGGATTTTTCTTCTAAATAATCTATCAATATATACTATCAGTTTACATAGCTCAGTGATAAGCATTTTTCGTGGATTTTGACAACATAACCTCAATATGTGAAATGTGATAATTTTATTGTGTTAATCGTTAAAAAATTGTTTGTTAACGCACCTGATTTAAAACATGACATATTATATCTCATGTATTTTAAAAACGGATTTTAGGTGATATATTTTGGCATTTGTGTCGATAAGTGAAACCAACACCTCGATGAAAAGAAATGAAATATTTAAGGTCAATGTTTTTTTTATTAAAGCGTATGCAGAATTTTGAAAACACTATAGAAGTGTATAGAGTAGCCTATCTAGCCGTGGCGTTGTTGTCAGAAATAGAAAATATCATTAGAAAAAATATATAAACATTTGCGTAATTAAGAAGACAATCTATTTGTTTGTCGTAGTTTTTCATAAGTAACGCCTTCATATTCATGAGGCTCGGGGGTTCCCTTATAGCAATGACTACATAAATACTATAAGACACGACATGGCCATGTTAAATATTCTACGCTTATTCTTGAGTTGACCAATACCCGCTAGGTGGCGTTGATGTGACCAATCTGAAGTTGATGTGACTGGCGCTAGGTGGCTCTACGGTCAAACAATGTTTCAGGCGGGTAAGAGAAAACGCACTGATGCCACATATGGGACCAGAGATGCGAGGGAAGGTCGAGAATCGCTTATCTCAGCGCACGAACTGACAACACTGACTATGCTGACGGAAGTAAGTGAGAAGGTTTGTGAGAGAGAGGTCAACAGTTGTACAGTCTCAACCAAGTGGGATGCGTACAGTCAAGCACCTGCTGCTAGCGCTTTCTGATAGCTGTGTGTCAAACTTGTGACGAACAGCACCCGTAAAGCGTAGACTATTTCCCTACCCTATGTCGTGTCTTATAGTATTTATGTAGTCATTGCTTATAGTTAGTAAACTATAACCTTGGCAATCCCAAGGAAGCCTAGCCGGTTCATGTAGTCTTGGGTTAGATCCCTCTCTTTCATCTCTTCTGTCGGGTCTTTCTTGACATATATACGACCCTGACGCTATAGCAGTATTCGAGAGCTAAGACACTTTATTTTATGTCCTTTCTGTTTATTACGTTTTATAAGGATAGAGAGGTTATCGCCTTTAAGTAAAAAAGGGGAAAAATATCCGTTATGACATGTTTATTGCAGTAATAAATACCCAATATTTCTTGTAAAAAATTAAAAAGAACATGTAAAAACCTACATTTTTAATAATTCATTTTTCTTATAAGAGAATATAATTTATTTTTGCTTTGATAAAACAGCTGTTACGTCTAGGACAGCTTGCTAAATATGCTTCATTAAATTAGGAACGCAGTGGTCCACCTGTGTTTCTTTCTTTTCTTATTGGGCTAACGCTCTACGTCTAACATCTCAAAATTACTTTTTAGACCAAATTAAGACGTAAACACAATTTTAACCGATTTTCCACAATTTTGATAATACAAGTTTATCTGTCTACATATACAGAGTGTCTAATAATTATGTTACTATTTTTAAAAGGTTATATTGGACAAAAATAAAACATAACAAAGGTAAAACTTTGTTGTCAAGTTTTGAAAGTAATAAAAAGTACTATAAAGAAAATTCATAATTTTTTCTCCTACAAAAACCTGAGTTTTAAAATAATTTGTCTATATTTTATTTCGATAAACAAAACAGTATTTTTCAATGTAAAAATACCAAAAGCGTAATAAATATTGTCAAACAGTAGAAATAGATAAGTTAAAAATAAAAGAAACTATTTAAATCATATTTATTGAGTCTTTTTTGTTACACTGTCATGAATGATTAAAGCCTTAAAATATACTGTTTAATTTTCTTCACATTTAATACCTTGTAATGTTATTAATATTATTTTTTTTCAATTTTTATCGTTATTCTTTATACCAATAAAATATACCAAATTGTAAATATAAAATGTTTATTTAAAAACTCATACATTTTTTTTTATATAATACACAGACTACAAATCCTAATTCTCGTGTAATACTTTACAGTTATTTTGGGGACAAGTTTCACCTAAGTTTAGTTTTATTTACATTAAACAATTTAAAAATAGCAACATATTTGTAGGACACTGTATAAAATTCAACGATCTAAAAATGCCCGGTCAAAAGAACTAGTATCAAGTAGAGCTTTTAAATTGTCTAACGTGTCATAAATACCATGTAGAAAACAAAACTGCAACATAAAACGTTTTGCATACTCATGCATCTCACTAACCTTCTAATTATGACTAGTAGACATATTCACCTATTGGTAAAGGAGCCGAAACTGATTATTACCACCACAAACTCTCTTGTCTGTACAAACACATGAAATTCTCCTTAATTTCCCCTCTTTTTCAGAATGTATAATAACAAAAATTAACTGTAACACACACGACTCCACGTGTTACACTTGCATTATATGACCACCCAATCAACTTGTGCACTTCGGAAGATTGATCGTGTCTATTAATAACATGATATACAAATACAAAACAGCTGATTACGTCAGACATTCGTCAATACCGCAATTGTTATAATTGTCGTTTTGTTCTAATTTTACTATATGAGGAGATACGGTATTGAGATGGGGGAATATTGATGTTTAGGGTTCTAATGACACAACTAAATTCTTTTCTGTATATCAGCCTGCACTGATGTATAAGAAACAGTTAGAATAAAACTCGAACACAAGATCTCATGAAAATTACGTTTACTTAATCAAACGCGTTTCAATAACAAAGTCGTCATCCTCAGTGATAAATAAGCTACTATAACTAAACTATAACTTTCTATTCTATCTAATATTATCTCACAATTCAAGCTCAATATTTTATTTAAAAGAAAGAGTTAGATAATGTTGAAACTTAATGTCTAAAAGTATTTTTCTAGTTATTTATGTAAATTATAATTCAAAATTTATAAGCACCTGTCTTAAGAAATAAATTAGATTTTAGGTCAATGTTGTTCTAATGTAGCCCCTAAGGGTATTGATATAATCTCCATAAGTACAGCTTCAGGTGTTTTCGTTAAAAAAACGCGTCCTGCTTAATTAATTAAACTTTTTATTATAAAAGGTTTAGTTTCTCAATATAGCAAATACAATTTATTTTTTGGAATCATAAGGCAAAACCAATAATGCTTTATTAATAATATATCAATTTGAATAAACATAATTCTCTTTTAACATATTCAAAATCTAAAATTTCCCTATAAAGCTAGTAATTATACGAATACTTCAAGCAATGGTCAACAGTCTGTTTTGTTGGTCCTACGTTACTTACACATAAAGAAAATAAAACAAGGAATGTGGACACCAACTACTACAAAAAGAGAAGCAACATATAAGCACACGCACACTCACTTACATAAAATAATACACCTTAAATTAAAGTGTTTAAAAATTAAATTCTTGAATTAAGTTGAATTCTCACCTAAACTTCCAAGCGTGTTAATACATTTTTTAAACCTTCTCCCTCCCCCACCCCGCAGTATCTCTCATCTAAATAGGATTAAAATTCATTCTGCACTAAAGTTTTTTTCCAAAGCAATATTTCCTAAAACTGTACCTAGTAACGAAATGTAAGAACTTTTCGTTCTCCAGTAAATTAAAAAGAGAGCAAAGATAGTTTCTCCTTTCCAGCCAATTCTACCCTCGTCTTAATAGATCAGGAAATAGTATTAATAATCGATGTGGAGAAAGCTTATTTCGCCAAGTTCTAATCAAGAGTCAGATAGTACTGACTTTCGTGCTCTATCTTCACACTCAGCCTGTCAGCCGGTACACTTGTGCCTGTATCACACTTGTTACCTCTGTTCCCAATTTGTCTGCTTCAGTATCAGTAAATTCTACCGGAACACAGTATTTTTGCTCCATAGTTTTCCATTCGCGACTCCAGTATTTTTACATGTTACTTCAAATGTTGACGTTTATTTTAATCCTAGGGATTAATTTTAGGAAGCAGATCGGGTGCCATATTCTATAGTTTAACTTTGGTTTAATTTAAAAAAACAATAAGTAGGCCTAAAATTTTTCAAACCCAGTTTTAAAATAAAGAACGTAATTTGAAATATTCTGAAGAATCTCACTTTCCTTATAACAGTAACACATTATTGCTCTAACAGCAATAAAGCAAGCATATGTAGTACCCAAAGAAACTTCTTTGTCATTTAACAGACTTCTCAATATCGCTTTGATAGCTACGACCCCCAGCGTTTTCTACAATATCGGATTCCCAAGACAATTAATATGTAAAAAGACCTCCAAAATACTTGTACTTGTTTACTACCTCAATCCGTTCCCCTTTATATCACCATTTAAGTTCACTGTAAGTTTACCCCCTTTTCTAAAAACCAATATTTTTTTTATTTTTGTAAATTAACTTTAAGATTCCATTTTTTACAAAAACCTCTAAAATTGTTAATCATTTGTTGTGGACTTACAGCTGTAGGAGACGCAATAACGATGTGATATGCTGCGTTCAAAAATATATTTACTCTAGGCCCACAGTTCAGAACAGTCATTAATAAAGAGAGTAAATAATAAGGAGTCAAACCCCACTCATGTCTGAACCCGATTTTTTTAGCAAAGTAATCACCAGTAATCACATCCCAAGTAGTTGTGACATCATATAAACTTTTAACCTTGCTAACATACGTGTGGATGCGTTCAACCATGATAACTTATAAATTAGGTCTCTTCTGTTAATGAACAGAAGCCCTAAGTACCCAAAACAAAACATATTAGTCACCTTTTCTCAAAAAATGCTGATTTTTTAAAGAGTGATAAAAATCAAAAAAATAAGTTGTTATGAAAGACCATAATTTATCAAAATCAGCTCTACCGATTTATTTAAAAATTCCGTGAAATATGAATACTAATGATTCAAACCAACGTGCAAAATTGCAAAGAGTAGAATATTACCCCAAAAGTAAATTTTCAAAAACAAACCTTTACCAGAGACATTTAAATTTTCATTTTATAATATTAACATCAAGACGATTTTATGACACAAGTGAAGCAAATGTTTGAAGTTATCATCAAAATATATAGGTTATGTCACCTTAAGAAGAGGCCGAGTACCTGCGGCGAAGGTCGTGCGGCCTTTCTCTGAACAATAGAAGAGTGAAATCTAATTCGACACAGTTCATCGAGAATCCCAATAAAATTTTAAATGTTAAGAAGCTCAATTTTTTAATAAAATCGTACAATAAATTGGTTAAGAACGTATAAACTAAAAAAACACGTTGATCGCATACGAATCGGCGTATGTTTAGTATGTTTATTGAATTGTTTTGTTTTTTCTTCTTAAAAGGAAAATAGTCTCCCCATGTGGATTAAACTATATTTAATTTATTTGAAAATATGTCGGATTTTTATCCTTATATTCTGATACGTTGAAAAAAAATATGTATAGGATAACAAATGTGTAGTTTTTTTCCCCTTAAAAAAACCTAATAACCGACGTTACTGGAAACTAGTTTCTTAGTTCAGATTTTGTTCATCGAATTGAGTTACGACTTCTTGTTTTGAGCGTATTTTTTATATTTTTAAATTAACTAGATGATTGTTAAAATTAAAAACTGTGCCCTGATAAAGTCCACTAATAATTTGAAAACCCTACTTTCATAAAAATATCAAAATCGGAATCCTCATCCATAGGTTTTACTTTTACTGACAATTATCGATTTGACATTTTTAGCAACGAATAATTTTGTTTGATTATTATATAGATTGTGAAAGAGTGTGTCAGAAAGTTTGTGCTATATTTTTGCACAGTTTCTACAACTCAAAGTTGGATAATCTACTGTAACTCTTTTTATGCAGATCAACATTTTAAATCGAATCGTATTAATAATTACCATCGACGTCAAACGTTTGAGAGTTGCCATGAAGAAAATATATTTAAACCGTACAAAATCTAAAAATTAAACCAAATGAAAATTTTAAACGTTCTAGTTGTCACAATAGTAGTCCAATATCGTTCAATTTGGCAAGCATGGCCACCCATATAAAGCACTATAATATTATTATACTTCATTTAGAAGTAGTATTCCCTACTACAGGCTTGAAACAGGAACACTTAGTGTTGCAAAATACAGTAATTTCATCTACAAACACGCGCTCTCCCTTGTAACGCACTAAATAAACTTGTTTTCTTGTTGTTTAAATACGAAAAACCTCTCGGTCTTCATCGTCTTAAAAAAATAATTAAACAATATTTAATAAACTAATCAATTTATTGATGCAAATCATCCTCAAACGGAATTCGACTTACAGGTGTTAAAATATGTAGTAGGAATTAAGACTAAGGGTTGTGCTGTTGCATTGACCCCGTTCTAGTTCATTTACGATCTATAGGTCTCGAATAAGACCATTTTATATTTATATCGTATAAATTTAAGTTGTTTAAAATAGAGTTGCTCTTTGCTCTGGTTAGTGTACTGCATAGTGAACATTGAATTCAGAATAAACTTTAATACAAACAAGGTTCAGAAAAGGTAGATGAAAATATGAATAATATTTAGTATACAGCTGGAGGCGAATTAAATTTGGTATTGTGTATCCAATGGATTGTTGACATAGACCTTTTTATATTGTACAAGTTGCAAACAATATTTATGGGTAAGATACCATTTTATACGCCTACTATTTTAACAATATCAAATATAATTGAATAGTAAAATCGAGTTTGCGTGCTAAAATTTCTTCTACTAGTGCTATTATTCATAATTTTGATGTTATATAGTGATAACATTTTTTTATCGTAAAAAGCACTTTTGTGTTTAATGTCCCCTTCTGAGTACGCTACTTCTTTTGAAAAATTTCGTAAAATACATGGAGAATAGAATAAACGCGCTATTTAAAACCAAGCCTATGTAATCACTCACGGACTGTCAAAGAGACAATACCAAAAGCTCCCTGAATTACCTCTAACCGTCAACACTAGAATTAGACTTTTCGGAACTCGATCCATGTAAGGCAGGAAATTAAGTTTGTCATGATGTAAGATAATACTTTATTGTCAATTATTAAGAGATAAAGAATGTCAACAGATTATTCAATATGACAACTGTTATCCTAGTGTTGATAAGAATCAGCTGTTTCATAAATCTTTAACTTAATCTTTTACAACTGTTGTTCCGTTTTTGTAAGTTAAGAGAAGTCAATGGCCGCTTTGTATAAGTTGCCAATATACTATTGATTTGCTTTATCTCCGTTGAGACTCTGCGTTGAGAAACCTCGACGAGTGTACATAATAGATGACTAGAGAGGTACCTAAAAATATCAACACATAACATTACTGATTCTTTCCTCTTTTTTTTGAATAAAGTTCAAAATAGTACAACTTACAAAATAACGGGAACAACAAATAAGGGTCTCATAAATAAAAATTAATCTCTAATAAGGTTATAACGATGTAGCTATAAAAAGTCAAATGTTTATAGAACGGATATGATTTTGGCCAATTAAAATAAACTCTACAAAAACAGAGGTAAGATAAGTTTGCATCACCTGCACAATTAATGCGACTCTACGGTAAAATATGTATATTTTTTTTACATTTTAAAAGTTTTTAATTTATTTAGATATAGTATTTGGGGATTTGACTACACCAAGCTAGATTCATTCATTTCACGAGTCTATATATACAATACACACAGCTTTCCTTGCCCATTATAGTAGGTGGCCACACCACGAGAGACCTCTGAGGTCTCAATGTGATAATGCTGTTCTGGGAAATTTCTTCAGTTCAATAATTGAATAGATTCCTTTAAACTGCCTGAGTTCTTTATTTTCAATTAAATCGAATGGTTCAGTGCTCAATTAACCTTTAATAACAATTGTTAACAAGAATAAGCATCTCCTATTTTATTACAATACTACAATATTCTTATTATTACTATTAATCCAGAATGACTCGAATTGTTATGACACACAGATCTAATTCAACGTTATAGTGTAATTATTTGACTCTGAAATTACATGTTTCTTATACACGAAGTTTGCTCATCCTGTTTACAATTCTTATGGATGGTCGTCCGAAGTCTCTCAGGAAGATCTTACTCACCAAGTGCGTCTGGCTATCTTCAAGAATTCCTGCAGCACATTCCCTTCATCAATCTTGTCCCACTGAAAAAGTTTTTCCCCCCATAAGGGTTTGTATATCATTGTAGCATCAATGACGTCTGCTTTGCTTGCAAGGTAAACAAATCATCATTTTTCCAGGTCTGTCACAATAATTATTGTCATACTGGCTTCTTAAAAGGAACTTTGACGATATTCCTAACTAAAACTAACCTAATTCCTAACAGAATTATTCAAGACGCCGCCATGTAAGAGAGAATCTTCAAGTGACGGAGAATTGTTGCTACTTACGCCGAGATGTCAGACACGCTGTAAATGGAGACAGAGAGACGTTTGGCAAGTTCCATCACTTAATGTGTCAATAATTTTGTTGAGGTAAAAATACATTTCACAAATATTCCGTGTGGAATATGACGACTTGTAGACATAACTTTCAATTATTAAGTTAAGAGAACAGACGTAGATGGCGTCGCGTGCATCTCTCCCGGTGTAGCGACGCCTTTAACACCAGATTCCAACTTTAAAACATACATATTATAAATTTAATTTAAACTCGCCTTTATATTTGAATTTATTTCAGGTGTTTGAGCTACATTACAAAAAGAGTTGAGAGATTTAATCTATTCAAAATACAAAATGAAATGAAATATTAAATTTTGGCAAACAATTGGTGATTTTAGAGAGAGAGAGAGAGAGAGAGAGAGAGAGAGAGAGAGAGAGAGAGAGAGAGAGAGAGAGAGAGAGAGAGAGAGAGAGAGAGAGAGAGAAACAAGAACACTTGTAAAAAAGTAATTTTCACGGATTTCTATATATTTTAGTAATTTACCAATTAACTCAAAATTTAGTAGAACCTAGCAGAAAAATTGAAAATTAAGCGACAGTTTAAAAATCAAAGATAGAATTTCTCAAATTGAACACAATTAATTCCAAATAAATGTTGGTAAAAATCAAGGTTTATGACATAAACTAATGTTCCAAACTGATCAAAATAAAAGAAAATGCCAATCATTTTTAAAACTACTAAATCAATTTTTTTTAAATTAATTGACTTGCCAGAGAGAAGTTTATATATATATATATATATATATATATATAACACGGGAAAGGTAGCACACACACATGGATACTCATGACCACCAATATCAAATGTTTTATAATCGGTACGCGAGTGGCTAATGTATAATGTGTGCGTTTATATTGCCAAGTTTGAACTTCAAAGCTCTAGCCGTCTCTTGTCTGTGGTTAAAGAACGGTTTGAGCTAAAAAAATGTTAAGCTTTAATTAAAGCTGAAAGTTTATCTAACTCGTTTGCATATAAAAAATGTAGACAAAATATTTATCGAATATGGACGACCCAACAGCGCATATATCGGTGCTAAAGTTCTGTTTCTAGATATTTTTTTTTAATATAAGCATATTTCAAATTTTATCTCATTTTAAATGTCTATGAAGAGTTTGTTGTAATAATTTTTCTTCTTTTTTAAAAATATCATATAAAGTACTTTAAATGTTAAAATATTTTATGATTAAATAAAGCACTGAAGCTTAAGTTACAAAAATTTAATAACACAAAAATGCCACAATTGTTTCGCCAAGCGGTATCTTCGAGAACTACAGGCATCTTCGCACAGTTGCCTGAGGATGCCACAAGGCGAAACAATTGTAGCATTTTTATGTTATTAAATTTTTGAATCTTTAGCTTCAGTGCTTAATTTAATTCTACAACATGGAGTTTAACAAGAAATTTCTGCTATTACTAGAAATATTAAAATATTTTACATTCATCACCATCTTGTTTGTTTTGTTTTTTATTTAAAAAATAATATTAAAATCAAACTAAAATTAATCCTTTTCTCCATTATTTAATCTTATATTTTTATTCAAATACGATGCAAGTCGAAAAATGTACAAATGACAACAATGATCAAGTTGTATGTTAAATGAAAGGCCTTGAAAAAACTTGGCATTTTTTCTCGAGTTATATGATATTTCTTATGATTTCAAATGGGGACACAAAAAGCTCTATTTTGCTGTTTTTTAAGACTCCTTTGTAGTACCAAGCAAATGAATTATTTATACATTTTAAGAAGTTGGGACCCTTTACTATTTGTATCAAATATGAAGTTTATATTATTGATCTATATATAGGCTTCTCTCTCTCTCTCTCTCTCTCTCTCTCTCTCTCTCTCTCTTCTCTCTCTCTCTCTCTCTCTCTCTCTCTCTCCTCTCTCTCTCTCTCTCTCTCTCTCTCTCTCTCTCTCTCTCTCTCTCTCTCTCTCTCTCTCTCTCTCTCTCTCTCTCTCTCTCTCTCTCTCTCTCTCTCTCCCTCTCTCTCCCTCTCTCCCTCTCTCTCTCTCTCTCTCTCTCTCTCTCTCTCTCTCTCTCTCTCTCTCTCTCTCTCTCTCTCTCTCTCTCTCTCTCTCTCTCTCTCTCTCTCTCTCTCTCTCTCT